>CM059217.1:5639737-5772237 GCA_030347435.1 Clarias fuscus | reverse complement strand
TGTCACTGTGAGCAGGACTCTTCTCTTAACCTACTGCTGAGGTTTGATGAATGTCACTCAATTTATACAGAAGTTATTAGCCACTTCCTGTTTCCTGTTATTCGCCGTAGGTTTAAGGGCTCGCCACGGCCGACCCGTTTAAGATATCAACCAGCCGTTCACAATATTAGATCCTCAATGTCTTGAGATTATATTAGACCCTGTTTGGTCAAAAACATATGAATCCTGTAAGAGTAGTATATCACATTCCAATGGGTGCGTTTTTCAAACAACGCCAAATAACCGACTTCCTGTTCAGCGGATTCCATGACATGGGGTATGCAAGATGTTCACCTCAATGAGATCTAAATTTATACTGGGTCTCATTCATATATGTGAAAGTGGATATGAGTTATGCAGCTTAAACTTTACAAAGTTCCAGGGGGCGCTGTACAGGCCCTGTGGCACGCCCGGGCTCCAGGCTCTCAGGGCTTCCTCACAATCAGTGAGAGTCTACACCCATACAATTTTGGAACCGTAGGTCTTTCCACTCGTAAGATATGAGAAGAATAATTTTCTTCGATTTTTTCTTGAGTTAAATCGTCACCGTAGCAACACGATTCAAATTAGAAAAAAATCCTTCATGATTTCAAATGACCCATGTCTTTTCATTATTCTGACTGATTTTGAACCAAATCAGGTGAAAGTAAAGGACAAAATATTACTGATTTCCAAAAGTGACACACTTCCTGCTGCCACTTGGTGGCGCTATGACATAGACTCATGGTTGTCATATGATGTGATCAGCTTCCTACTCTTAACATACCTGTAAAGTTTCATGTGCATAACTTAATGTACACAGAAGTTATTAGCCACTTCCTGTTTCATTTTATTCGCCATAATTTTAAAGCGTCGCCACGGCCGAACCGTTCGAGGTATCAAAAACATCTCTGCAATTTTGCATCGGCAACTTGTTTAGATCATATTTAGCAGGTTTGGTGCGAATTGGAAAAATTTCCTAGGAGGAGTTTATCACATTCCATTGGGTGCGTTTTGCAAACAACTCAAAATAACTCACTTCCTGTTGATTAGACCTGATGACATGCAGCGCGACACTTGTTCAGTTTGATGAGATCTAAATGTTCACCGAGTTTTATAAGTATACGTGCAAGTGTGTCTGAGCTATAAGGCAAGACTCTGTAGGGGGCGCTGTGCGGGGCGTGTGCGACGCCCCGGGCCGAGCCCCACTGAGGACCTGTTGGCCGCAGATTCCAATCTGTGTGCAAATTTTGGTGAGTTTTTGAGTATGTTAAGAGGGCCAAAAGTACCCGGATGATTGAAAGAAAAATAATAAAAAAAAAAATAAAAATAATAATCCTAACGAAAACAATAGGGCCCTGCGCACTCAGTGCTTGGGCCCTAAAAAATAAAAAAAAATTAAAGTTGCAAGCAACGATGACGGGCCCAAGCAACGGGCGCGGTCCCCACCCCGGGCGCACCGCACAACCTGCGTGTTATTCGAGTGTGTCAAAACCTCGAAAAAGTCATTGGCACCCGGTTGCACCGCGGAACTTGCACACCGAACGTCACACATCATACTGGGCTAATATCAGTTTGGGCCCTAAATATGTGTGTGTGTGTGTGTGTGTGTGTGTGTGTGTGTGTGTGTGTGTGTGTGTGTGTGTGTGTGACTAGTTAATGTGTCAGTCTGTCTCTGATGAGTAAATGTGTTTTTGCGTGTTTGTGTGTGTGTGGTGTGTGAGTCTGTGTGTTAACATTAGTGATGTGTGTGTTAGTATGTCTAAGACATGTGACTTGTTAGTGGAGGTGTGTGTTTCTGCGTGAGGGTGTGTGAGACAGAGATGTGAGTGTGTGAGTGTTATAATTTGTGATGTTATAATGTGTGTTTATGTAGGTGCTCATTTGTGTATTGTACGAGTGTATTTGTTTGTGTGTGCATGCATGTGTGTGCGTGTGTGTGAGAGGTGTTTTTTTTTTGTGTGTGTGTGTGTGTGTGTGTGTGTGTGTGTGTGTGTTTCTGTGTGTGTGTTTATTTAGTGTGTTAACATTAGTGATGTGTGCTTGTGTTTGTGCATGTTTGTGAGTATGGTGTCTGCATCTGTGTGTTAATATTAGTGATGTGTGTTATTAATAATTGTTGGGTGCAAGTTTAAGACATTATCACGGCTGACCCGTTTGAGATATCAAAATGTGTGTGTGAGAGTGAGGGAGAGAGGTGTGTGACAGTGATGTGATGTGATGTGTGTGTGTGTGTGTGTGTGTGTGTGTGAGAGAGAGTCAGGGAGAGAGGTGTGTGACATGTAGATGTGTCAGTCTGTGTGTGACGAGTAAATGTGCTTGTGTGAGTTTGTGTATATGGTGTGTGTGTGTGTGTGTATGGTGTGTGAGTCTGTGTGTTAATATTGGTGATGTGTGTTATGAATAATTTATCGGTGTAAGTTTAAGGATGTTCCTGAATGTGATGTCACTGTCTGTGTCACTGAATATAATGAGTGTGTGTGTGTGGTGTGTAAGTCTGTGTTAACAGTAGTGTGTGTTAGTATGTTTAAGATATGTGACTTGTTAATGGGTGTGTGTGTTTCTGCGTGAGGGTGTGTGAGACAGAGATGTGAGTGTGTGAGTGTTACAATTTGTGATGTTATAATGTGTGTGTCTGTAGGTGTGCATGTGTGTGATATATGAGTGTACTTGTTTGTGTGTGTGCATGCATGTGTGTGAGATATCTTTGTGTTTGTGTGTGTGTTTATTTAGTGTGTTAACATTAGTGATGTGTGCTTGTGTTTGTGCATGTTTGTGTGTATGGTGTCTGCATCTGTGTGTTAATATTAGTGATGTGTGTGTTATTAATAATTGTTGGGTGTAAGTTTAAGACATTATCACGGCTGATACGTTTGAGATATCAAAATGTGTGATGTGTGTGTGAGAGTGAGGGAGAGAGGTGTGTGACAGTGATGTGATGTGAGGTCAAGTTTGAGTATGACACGCAATGGGTTTTATTTGATGCTGATGCTGGATCAGTCTTTGGCTTGTCCTGTGTGTGTGTGTGTGTGTGTGTGTGTGTGTGTGTGAGAGAGAGAGAGAGAGAGAGAGAGTGAGGGAGAGAGGTGTGTGACATGTAGATGTGTCAGTCTGTGTGTGACGAGTAAATGTGCTTGTGTGAGTTTGTGTATATGGTGTGTGTGTGTGTTTGTTTGTAGATGTTTGTGTGTATGGTGTGTGAGTCTGTGTGTGAACATTAGTGATGTGTGTGATAAATAATTTATCGGTGTAAGTTTAAGGATGTTCCTGAATGTGATGTCACATATAATGTGTGTGTGTATGTTGTACAGTGGGCAATTTAAATGTTTGTATTGTTTATTTTTTATCATTTCTGCATATGTTGAAATAGTAAACATGAAGGCATAGTAAAGGAAAAGGGGAAAGACCTGACTGCAGAATAACTGCCTACTACTGCCATCTACTGGACATATTTTATTACTGCAGGAGTCAGTGGACACAGTTCAGACCAAGGCTGATAAATATACTGTAAAAATTGTTGGGAGCTGTGTGAGCATCACAAAAACATGAAACTCAAGAAATCTACTCAGAAGCAGTTGTTCCTTCTACCTAAAATGTTTGGGCACATTAGGACTTTCCACTTGGTGGATATAAGTATCTTATATTTGCTCAAAATTATATGTTGCCATAGCAATACTATTCAACGTATCAAAAAGTCCTTTACAGTGTGACATCAGCCGTGTCTTCCAATTATTGTGCCTGATTTTGAAGCCAATTTGCTGAAAATTAGTCACAAAAGATTCTCTAAAAAAATTTCTAAAAGTAGACACTTTCTGCTGCCAGTTGGTGGCGCTATGACTGAGACTCACGGGACCCATGTCACTGTGAGCAGGACTCTTCTCTTAACCTACTGCTGAGGTTTGATGAATGTCACTCAATTTATACAGAAGTTATTAGCCACTTCCTGTTTCCTGTTATTCGCCGTATTTTTAAGGGCTCGCCACGGCCGACCCGTTTAAGATATCAACCAGCCGTTCACAATATTAGATCCTCAATGTCTTGAGATTATATTAGACCCTGTTTGGTCAAAAACATATGAATCCTGTAAGAGTAGTATATCACATTCCAATGGGTGCGTTTTTCAAACAACGCAAAATAACCGACTTCCTGTTCAGCGGATTCCATGACATGGGGTATGCAAGTTGTTCAGCTCAATGAGATCTAAATTTATACTGGGTCTCATTCATATATGTGAAAGTGGATATGAGTTATGCAGCTTAAACTTTACAAAGTTCCAGGGGGCGCTGTACAGGCCCTGTGGCACGCCCGGGCTCCAGGCTCACAGGGCTTCCTCACAATCAGTGAGAGTCTACACCCATACAATTTTGGAACCGTAGGTCTTTCCACTCGTAAGATATGAGAAGAATAGTTTTCTTCGATTTTTTCTTGAGTTAAATCGTCACCATAGCAACACGATTCAAATTAGAAAAAAATCCTTCATGATTTCAAATGACCCATGTCTTTTCATTATTCTGACTGATTTTGAAGCAAATCAGGTGAAAGTAAAGGACAAAATATTACTGATTTCCAAAAGTGACACACTTCCTGCTGCCAGTTGGTGGCGCTATGACATAGACTCATGATTGTCATAGGATGTGATCAGCTTCCTACTCTTAACATACCTGTAAAGTTTCATGTGCCTAACTTAATGTACACAGAAGTTATTAGCCACTTCCTGTTTCATTTTATTCGCCATAATTTTAAAGCGTCGCCACGGCCGAACCGTTCGAGGTATCAAAAAGATCTCTGCAATTTTGCATCGGCAACTTGTTTAGATCATATTTAGCTGGTTTGGTGTGAATTGTAAAAATTTCCTAGGAGGAGTTTATCACATTCCATTGGGCGCGTTTTGCAAACAACTCAAAATAACTCACTTCCTGTTGATTAGACCTGATGACATGCAGCGCGAAACTTGTTTAGTTTGATGAGATCTAAATGTACACCGAGTTTTATAAGTATACGTGCAAGTGTGTCTGAGCTATAAGGCAAGACTCTGTAGGGGGCGCTGTGCGGGGCGTGTGCGACGCCCCGGGCCGAGCCCCACTGAGGACCTGATGGCCGCAGATTCCAACCTGTGTGCAAATTTTGGTGAGTTTTTGAGTATGTTAAGGACCCCGAAAGTGCCCGGATGATTGAAAGAAAAATAATTAAAAAAAAAATAAAAAATAAAAAAATAATTAAAGTTGCAAGCAACGATGACGGGCCCAAGCAACGGGCGCGGTCCCCATCCCGGGCGCACCGCACAACCTGCGTGTTATTCGAGTGTGTCAAAACCTCAAAAAAGTCATCGGCACCCGGTTGCACCGCAGAACTTGCACACAGAACGTCACACATCATACTGGGCTAATATCAGTTTGGGCCCTAAATCTTTGTGTGTGTGTGTGTGTGTGTGTGTGTGTGTGTGTGTGTGTGTGTGTGTGTGTGTGACTAGTTAATGTGTCAGTCTGTCTCTGATGAGTAAATGTGTTTTTGCGTGTTTGTGTGTGTGTGGTGTGTGAGTCTGTGTGTTAACATTAGTGAGGTGTGTGTTAGTATGTCTAAGACATGTGACTTGTTAGTGGATGTGTGTGTTTCTGCGTGAGGGTGTGTGAGACAGAGATGTGAGTGTGTGAGTGTTATAATTTGTGATGTTATAATGTGTGTGTGTATGTAGGTGCTTATTTGTGTGATGTATGAGTGTATTTGTTTGTGTTTGTGCATGCATGTGTGTGAGATATATTTGTGTTTGTGTAGGTGTGTGTGTGTGTGTGTTTATTTAGTGTGTTAACATTAGTGATGTGTGCTTGTGTTTGTGCATGTTTGTGTGTATTGTGTGTGCATCTGTGTGCAAATATTAGTGATTTGTGTGTGATTAATAATTGTTGGGTGTAAGTTTAAGACATTATCACAGCTGATCCGTTTGAGATATCAAAATGTGTGATGTGTGTGTGAGAGTGAGGGAGAGAGGTGTGTGACAGTGATGTGATGTATGTGTGTGTGTGTGTGTGTGTGTGTGTGTGTGTGTGTGGGAGAGAGGTGTGTGACATGTAGATGTGTCAGTATGTGTGTGACGAGTAAATGTGCTTGTGTTTGTGCGAGTTTGTGTATATGTTGTGTGCGTGTGTGTGTGTGTGTGTGTATGGTGTGTGAGTCTGTGTGTTAATATTGGTGATGTGTGTTATAAATAAATTATCGGTGTAAGTTTAAGGATGTTCCTGAATGTGATGTCACATATAATGTGTGTGTGTGTGTGTGTGTGTGTGTGTGTGTGTGTGTGTGTGTATATGTTGTACAGTGGGCAATTTAAATGTTTCTATTGTTTATTTTTGATCATTTCTGCATATGTTTAAATTGTAAACATGAAGCCATAGTAAAGGAGAAGGGGAAAGACCTGACTGCAGAATACCTGCCTACTACTGCCATCTACTGGACATATTTTATTACTGCAGGACTGAGTGGAGACAGTTCAGGCCAAAGCTGATAAATATACTGTAAAAATTGTTGGGAGCTGTATGAGCATCACAAAAACATGAAACTCAAGAAATCTACTCAGAAGCAGTTGTTCTTTCTACCTAAAATGTTTGGGCACATTAGGATTTTCCACTTGGTGGATATAAGTATCTTATATTTGCTCAAAATGATATGTTGCCATAGCAATACTATTCAACGTATCAAAAAGTCCTTTACAGTGTCACATCAGCCGTGTCTTCCAATTATTGTGCCTGATTTTGAAGCCAATTTGCTGAAAATTAGCCACAAAAGAATTTAATTTCTGAAAGTAGACACTTTCTGCTGCCAGTTGGTGGCGCTATGACTGAGACTCACGGGACCCATGTCACTGTGAGCAGGACTCTTCTCTTAACCTACTGCTGAGGTTTGATGAATGTCACTCAATTTATACAGAAGTTATTAGCCACTTCCTGTTTCCTGTTATTCGCCATAGGTTTAAGGGCTCGCCACGGCCGACCCGTTTAAGATATCAACCAGCCCTTCGCAATATTAGATCCTCAATGTCTTGAGATTGTATTGGACCCTGTTTGGTCAATAATATATGAATCCTGTAAGAGTAGTAGATCACATTCCAATGGGTGCGTTTTTCAAACAACGCTAAATAACCGACTTCCTGTTCAGCGGATTCCAGTATGGGATATGCAAGTTGTTCACCTCAATGAGATCTAAATTTATACTGGGTCTCATTCATATATGTGAAAGTGGATATGAGTTATGCAGCTTAAACTTTACAAAGTTCCAGGGGGCGCTGTACATGCCCTGTGGCACTCCCGGGCTCCAGGCTCTCAGGGCTTCCTCACAATCAGTGAGAGTCTACACCCATACAATTTTGGAACCGTAGATCTTTCCACTCGTAAGATATGAGACGAATAATTTTCTTCGATTTTTTCTTGAGTTAAATCGTCACCATAGCAACACGATTCAAATTAGAAAAAAATCCTTCATGATTTCAAATGACCCATGTCTTTTCATTATTCTGACTGATTTTGAACCAAATCAGGTGAAAGTAAAGGACAAAATATTACTGATTTCCAAAAGTGACACACTTCCTGCTGCCACTTGGTGGCGCTATGACATAGACTCATGATTGTCATATGATGTGATCAGCTTCCTACTCTTAACATACTTGTAAAGTTTCATGTGCCTAACTTAATGTACACAGAAGTTATTAGCCACTTCCTGTTTCATTTTATTCGCCATAATTTTAAAGCGTCGCCACGGCCGAACCGTTCGAGGTATCAAAAAGATCTCTGCAATTTTGCATCGGCAACTTGTTTAGATCATATTTAGCTGGTTTGGTGTGAATTGTAAAAATTTCCTAGGAGGAGTTCATCACATTCCATTGGGTGCGTTTTGCAAACAACTCAAAATAACTCACTTCCTGTTGATTACACCTGATGACATGCAGCGCGAAACTTGTTCAGTTTGATGAGATCTAAATGTTCACCGAGTTTTATAAGTATACGTGCAAGTGTGTCTGAGCTATAAGGCAAGACTCTGTAGGGGGCGCTGTGCGGGGCGTGTGCGACGCCCCGGGCCGAGCCCCACTGAGGACCTGATGGCCGCAGATTCCAACCTGTCTGCAAATTTTGATGACTTTTTGAGTATGTTAAGGACCCCAAAAGTGCCCGGATGATTGAAAGAAAAATAATAAAAATTAAAGTTGCAAGCAACGATGACGGGCCCAAGCAACGGGCGCGGTCCCCACCCCGGGCGCACCGCACAACCTGCGTGTTATTCGAGTGTGTCAAAACCTCGAAAAAGTCATTGGCACCCGGTTGCACCGCGGAACTTGCACACAGAACGTCACACATCATACTGGGCTAATATCAGTTTGGGCCCTAAATATGTGTGTGTGTGTGTGTGTGTGTGTGTGTGTGACTAGTTAATGTGTCAGTCTGTCTCTGATGAGTAAATGTGTTTTTGCGTGTTTGTGTGTGTGTGGTGTGTGAGTCTGTGTGTTAACATTAGTGATGTGTGTGTTAGTATGTCTAAGACATGTGACTTGTTAGTGGATGTGTGTGTTTCTGCGTGAGGGTGTGTGAGACAGAGATGTGAGTGTGTGAGTGTTATAATTTGTGATGTTATAATGTGTGTTTATGTAGGTGCTCATTTGTGTATTGTACGAGTGTATTTGTTTGTGTGTGCATGCATGTGTGTGCGTGTGTGTGAGAGGTGTTTTTTTTTGTGTGTGTGTGTGTGTGTGTGTGTGTGTGTATGTGTGTGTGTGTGTGTGTGTGTTTCTGTGTGTGTGTTTATTTAGTGTGTTAACATTAGTGATGTGTGCTTGTGTTTGTG
The DNA here is from genome assembly GCA_030347435.1 of Clarias fuscus. Taxonomy (NCBI): domain Eukaryota; kingdom Metazoa; phylum Chordata; class Actinopteri; order Siluriformes; family Clariidae; genus Clarias; species Clarias fuscus. The sequence continues at coordinate 5,763,393 of CM059217.1, read as the reverse complement.
CATGTTTGTGTGTATGGTGTGTTCAAATATTAGTGATTTGTGTGTGATTAATAATTGTTGGGTGTAAGTTTAAGACATTATCACGGCTGACCCGTTTGAGATATCAAAATGTGTGATGTGTGTGTGAGAGTGAGGGAGAGAGGTGTGTGACAGTGATGTGATGTGATGTGTGTGTGTGAGAGAGAGTGAGGGAGAGAGGTGTGTGACATGTAGATGTGTCAGTCTGTGTGTGACGAGTAAATGTGCTTGTGTGAGTTTGTGTATATGGTGTGTGTGTGTGTGTGTATGGTGTGTGAGTCTGTGTGTTAATATTGGTGATGTGTGTTATGAATAATTTATCGGTGTAAGTTTAAGGATGTTCCTGAATGTGATGTCACTGTCTGTGTCACTGAATATAATGAGTGTGTGTGTGTGGTGTGTAAGTCTGTGTTAACAGTAGTGTGTGTTAGTATGTTTAAGATATGTGACTTGTTAATGGGTGTGTGTGTTTCTGCGTGAGGGTGTGTGAGACAGAGATGTGAGTGTGTGAGTGTTACAATTTGTGATGTTATAATGTGTGTGCATGTGTGTGCTGTATGAGTGTACTTGTTTGTGTGTGTGCATGCATGTGTGTGAGATATCTTTGTGTTTGTGTGTGTGTTTATTTAGTGTGTTAACATTAGTGATGTGTGCTTGTGTTTGTGCATGTTTGTGTGTATGGTGTCTGCATCTGTGTGTTAATATTAGTGATGTGTGTGTTATTAATAATTGTTGGGTGTAAGTTTAAGACATTATCACGGCTGATACGTTTGAGATATCAAAATGTGTGATGTGTGTGTGAGAGTGAGGGAGAGAGGTGTGTGACAGTGATGTGATGTGAGGTCAAGTTTGAGTATGACACGCAATGGGTTTTATTTGATGCTGATGCTGGATCAGTCTTTGGCTTGTCCTGTGTGTGTGTGTGTGTGTGTGTGTGTGTGTGTGTGTGTGTGTGTGTGAGAGAGAGAGAGAGAGAGAGGGAGAGAGGTGTGTGACATGTAGATGTGTCAGTCTGTGTGTGACGAGTAAATGTGCTTGTGTGAGTTTGTGTATATGGTGTGTGTGTGTGTGTTTGTTTGTAGATGTTTGTGTGTATGGTGTGTGAGTCTGTGTGTGAACATTAGTGATGTGTGTGATAAATAATTTATCGGTGTAAGTTTAAGGATGTTCCTGAATGTGATGTCACATATAATGTGTGTGTGTATGTTGTACAGTGGGCAATTTAAATGTTTGTATTGTTTATTTTTTATCATTTCTGCATATGTTGAAATAGTAAACATGAAGGCATAGTAAAGGAAAAGGGGAAAGACCTGACTGCAGAATAACTGCCTACTACTGCCATCTACTGGACATATTTTATTACTGCAGGAGTCAGTGGACACAGTTCAGACCAAGGCTGATAAATATACTGTAAAAATTGTTGGGAGCTGTGTGAGCATCACAAAAACATGAAACTCAAGAAATCTACTCAGAAGCAGTTGTTCCTTCTACCTAAAATGTTTGGGCACATTAGGACTTTCCACTTGGTGGATATAAGTATCTTATATTTGCTCAAAATTATATGTTGCCATAGCAACACTATTCAACGTATCAAAAAGTCCTTTACAGTGTGACATCAGCCGTGTCTTCCAATTATTGTGCCTGATTTTGAAGCCAATTTGCTGAAAATTAGTCACAAAAGATTCTCTAAAAAAATTTCTAAAAGTAGACACTTTCTGCTGCCAGTTGGTGGCGCTATGACTGAGACTCACGGGACCCATGTCACTGTGAGCAGGACTCTTCTCTTAACCTACTGCTGAGGTTTGATGAATGTCACTCAATTTATACAGAAGTTATTAGCCACTTCCTGTTTCCTGTTATTCGCCGTATTTTTAAGGGCTCGCCACGGCCGACCCGTTTAAGATATCAACCAGCCGTTCACAATATTAGATCCTCAATGTCTTGAGATTATATTAGACCCTGTTTGGTCAAAAACATATGAATCCTGTAAGAGTAGTATATCACATTCCAATGGGTGCGTTTTTCAAACAACGCAAAATAACCGACTTCCTGTTCAGCGGATTCCATGACATGGGGTATGCAAGTTGTTCAGCTCAATGAGATCTAAATTTATACTGGGTCTCATTCATATATGTGAAAGTGGATATGAGTTATGCAGCTTAAACTTTACAAAGTTCCAGGGGGCGCTGTACAGGCCCTGTGGCACGCCCGGGCTCCAGGCTCACAGGGCTTCCTCACAATCAGTGAGAGTCTACACCCATACAATTTTGGAACCGTAGGTCTTTCCACTCGTAAGATATGAGAAGAATAGTTTTCTTCGATTTTTTCTTGAGTTAAATCGTCACCATAGCAACACGATTCAAATTAGAAAAAAATCCTTCATGATTTCAAATGACCCATGTCTTTTCATTATTCTGACTGATTTTGAAGCAAATCAGGTGAAAGTAAAGGACAAAATATTACTGATTTCCAAAAGTGACACACTTCCTGCTGCCAGTTGGTGGCGCTATGACATAGACTCATGATTGTCATAGGATGTGATCAGCTTCCTACTCTTAACATACCTGTAAAGTTTCATGTGCCTAACTTAATGTACACAGAAGTTATTAGCCACTTCCTGTTTCATTTTATTCGCCATAATTTTAAAGCGTCGCCACGGCCGAACCGTTCGAGGTATCAAAAAGATCTCTGCAATTTTGCATCGGCAACTTGTTTAGATCATATTTAGCTGGTTTGGTGTGAATTGTAAAAATTTCCTAGGAGGAGTTTATCACATTCCATTGGGCGCGTTTTGCAAACAACTCAAAATAACTCACTTCCTGTTGATTAGACCTGATGACATGCAGCGCGAAACTTGTTTAGTTTGATGAGATCTAAATGTACACCGAGTTTTATAAGTATACGTGCAAGTGTGTCTGAGCTATAAGGCAAGACTCTGTAGGGGGCGCTGTGCGGGGCGTGTGCGACGCCCCGGGCCGAGCCCCACTGAGGACCTGATGGCCGCAGATTCCAACCTGTGTGCAAATTTTGGTGAGTTTTTGAGTATGTTAAGGACCCCGAAAGTGCCCGGATGATTGAAAGAAAAATAATAAAAAAAAAAATAAAAAATAAAAAAATAATTAAAGTTGCAAGCAACGATGACGGGCCCAAGCAACGGGCGCGGTCCCCATCCCGGGCGCACCGCACAACCTGCGTGTTATTCGAGTGTGTCAAAACCTCAAAAAAGTCATCGGCACCCGGTTGCACCGCAGAACTTGCACACAGAACGTCACACATCATACTGGGCTAATATCAGTTTGGGCCCTAAATCTTTGTGTGTGTGTGTGTGTGTGTGTGTGTGTGTGTGTGTGTGTGTGTGTGTGTGTGTGTGTGTGTGTGACTAGTTAATGTGTCAGTCTGTCTCTGATGAGTAAATGTGTTTTTGCGTGTTTGTGTGTGTGTGGTGTGTGAGTCTGTGTGTTAACATTAGTGAGGTGTGTGTTAGTATGTCTAAGACATGTGACTTGTTAGTGGATGTGTGTGTTTCTGCGTGAGGGTGTGTGAGACAGAGATGTGAGTGTGTGAGTGTTATAATTTGTGATGTTATAATGTGTGTGTGTATGTAGGTGCTTATTTGTGTGATGTATGAGTGTATTTGTTTGTGTTTGTGCATGCATGTGTGTGAGATATATTTGTGTTTGTGTAGGTGTGTGTGTGTGTGTGTTTATTTAGTGTGTTAACATTAGTGATGTGTGCTTGTGTTTGTGCATGTTTGTGTGTATTGTGTGTGCATCTGTGTGCAAATATTAGTGATTTGTGTGTGATTAATAATTGTTGGGTGTAAGTTTAAGACATTATCACAGCTGATCCGTTTGAGATATCAAAATGTGTGATGTGTGTGTGAGAGTGAGGGAGAGAGGTGTGTGACAGTGATGTGATGTATGTGTGTGTGTGTGTGTGTGTGTGTGTGTGTGTGTGTGTGTGTGGGAGAGAGGTGTGTGACATGTAGATGTGTCAGTATGTGTGTGACGAGTAAATGTGCTTGTGTTTGTGCGAGTTTGTGTATATGTTGTGTGCGTGTGTGTGTGTGTGTGTGTATGGTGTGTGAGTCTGTGTGTTAATATTGGTGATGTGTGTTATAAATAAATTATCGGTGTAAGTTTAAGGATGTTCCTGAATGTGATGTCACATATAATGTGTGTGTGTGTGTGTGTGTGTGTGTGTGTGTGTGTGTGTGTATATGTTGTACAGTGGGCAATTTAAATGTTTCTATTGTTTATTTTTGATCATTTCTGCATATGTTTAAATTGTAAACATGAAGCCATAGTAAAGGAGAAGGGGAAAGACCTGACTGCAGAATACCTGCCTACTACTGCCATCTACTGGACATATTTTATTACTGCAGGACTGAGTGGAGACAGTTCAGGCCAAAGCTGATAAATATACTGTAAAAATTGTTGGGAGCTGTATGAGCATCACAAAAACATGAAACTCAAGAAATCTACTCAGAAGCAGTTGTTCTTTCTACCTAAAATGTTTGGGCACATTAGGATTTTCCACTTGGTGGATATAAGTATCTTATATTTGCTCAAAATGATATGTTGCCATAGCAATACTATTCAACGTATCAAAAAGTCCTTTACAGTGTCACATCAGCCGTGTCTTCCAATTATTGTGCCTGATTTTGAAGCCAATTTGCTGAAAATTAGCCACAAAAGAATTTAATTTCTGAAAGTAGACACTTTCTGCTGCCAGTTGGTGGCGCTATGACTGAGACTCACGGGACCCATGTCACTGTGAGCAGGACTCTTCTCTTAACCTACTGCTGAGGTTTGATGAATGTCACTCAATTTATACAGAAGTTATTAGCCACTTCCTGTTTCCTGTTATTCGCCATAGGTTTAAGGGCTCGCCACGGCCGACCCGTTTAAGATATCAACCAGCCCTTCGCAATATTAGATCCTCAATGTCTTGAGATTGTATTGGACCCTGTTTGGTCAATAATATATGAATCCTGTAAGAGTAGTAGATCACATTCCAATGGGTGCGTTTTTCAAACAACGCTAAATAACCGACTTCCTGTTCAGCGGATTCCAGTATGGGATATGCAAGTTGTTCACCTCAATGAGATCTAAATTTATACTGGGTCTCATTCATATATGTGAAAGTGGATATGAGTTATGCAGCTTAAACTTTACAAAGTTCCAGGGGGCGCTGTACAGGCCCTGTGGCACTCCCGGGCTCCAGGCTCTCAGGGCTTCCTCACAATCAGTGAGAGTCTACACCCATACAATTTTGGAACCGTAGATCTTTCCACTCGTAAGATATGAGACGAATAATTTTCTTCGATTTTTTCTTGAGTTAAATCGTCACCATAGCAACACGATTCAAATTAGAAAAAAATCCTTCATGATTTCAAATGACCCATGTCTTTTCATTATTCTGACTGATTTTGAACCAAATCAGGTGAAAGTAAAGGACAAAATATTACTGATTTCCAAAAGTGACACACTTCCTGCTGCCACTTGGTGGCGCTATGACATAGACTCATGATTGTCATATGATGTGATCAGCTTCCTACTCTTAACATACTTGTAAAGTTTCATGTGCCTAACTTAATGTACACAGAAGTTATTAGCCACTTCCTGTTTCATTTTATTCGCCATAATTTTAAAGCGTCGCCACGGCCGAACCGTTCGAGGTATCAAAAAGATCTCTGCAATTTTGCATCGGCAACTTGTTTAGATCATATTTAGCTGGTTTGGTGTGAATTGTAAAAATTTCCTAGGAGGAGTTCATCACATTCCATTGGGTGCGTTTTGCAAACAACTCAAAATAACTCACTTCCTGTTGATTACACCTGATGACATGCAGCGCGAAACTTGTTCAGTTTGATGAGATCTAAATGTTCACCGAGTTTTATAAGTATACGTGCAAGTGTGTCTGAGCTATAAGGCAAGACTCTGTAGGGGGCGCTGTGCGGGGCGTGTGCGACGCCCCGGGCCGAGCCCCACTGAGGACCTGATGGCCGCAGATTCCAACCTGTCTGCAAATTTTGATGACTTTTTGAGTATGTTAAGGACCCCAAAAGTGCCCGGATGATTGAAAGAAAAATAATAAAAATTAAAGTTGCAAGCAACGATGACGGGCCCAAGCAACGGGCGCGGTCCCCACCCCGGGCGCACCGCACAACCTGCGTGTTATTCGAGTGTGTCAAAACCTCGAAAAAGTCATTGCCACCCGGTTGCACCGCGGAACTTGCACACAGAACGTCACACATCATACTGGGCTAATATCAGTTTGGGCCCTAAATATGTGTGTGTGTGTGTGTGTGTGTGTGTGTGTGTGACTAGTTAATGTGTCAGTCTGTCTCTGATGAGTAAATGTGTTTTTGCGTGTTTGTGTGTGTGTGGTGTGTGAGTCTGTGTGTTAACATTAGTGATGTGTGTGTTAGTATGTCTAAGACATGTGACTTGTTAGTGGATGTGTGTGTTTCTGCGTGAGGGTGTGTGAGACAGAGATGTGAGTGTGTGAGTGTTATAATTTGTGATGTTATAATGTGTGTTTATGTAGGTGCTCATTTGTGTATTGTACGAGTGTATTTGTTTGTGTGTGCATGCATGTGTGTGCGTGTGTGTGAGAGGTGTTTTTTTTTGTGTGTGTGTGTGTGTGTGTGTGTGTATGTGTGTGTGTGTGTGTGTGTGTTTCTGTGTGTGTGTTTATTTAGTGTGTTAACATTAGTGATGTGTGCTTGTGTTTGTGCATGTTTGTGTGTATGGTGTGTTCAAATATTAGTGATTTGTGTGTGATTAATAATTGTTGGGTGTAAGTTTAAGACATTATCACGGCTGACCCGTTTGAGATATCAAAATGTGTGATGTGTGTGTGAGAGTGAGGGAGAGAGGTGTGTGACAGTGATGTGATGTGATGTGTGTGTGTGAGAGAGAGTGAGGGAGAGAGGTGTGTGACATGTAGATGTGTCAGTCTGTGTGTGACGAGTAAATGTGCTTGTGTGAGTTTGTGTATATGGTGTGTGTGTGTGTGTGTGTGTGTGTGTGTGTATGGTGTGTGAGTCTGTGTGTTAATATTGGTGATGTGTGTTATGAATAATTTATCGGTGTAAGTTTAAGGATGTTCCTGAATGTGATGTCACTGTCTGTGTCACTGAATATAATGAGTGTGTGTGTGTGGTGTGTAAGTCTGTGTTAACAGTAGTGTGTGTTAGTATGTTTAAGATATGTGACTTGTTAATGGGTGTGTGTGTTTCTGCGTGAGGGTGTGTGAGACAGAGATGTGAGTGTGTGAGTGTTACAATTTGTGATGTTATAATGTGTGTGCATGTGTGTGCTGTATGAGTGTACTTGTTTGTGTGTGTGCATGCAGGTGTGTGAGATATCTTTGTGTTTGTGTGTGTGTTTATTTAGTGTGTTAACATTAGTGATGTGTGCTTGTGTTTGTGCATGTTTGTGTGTATGGTGTCTGCATCTGTGTGTTAATATTAGTGATGTGTGTGTTATTAATAATTGTTGGGTGTAAGTTTAAGACATTATCACGGCTGATACGTTTGAGATATCAAAATGTGTGATGTGTGTGTGAGAGTGAGGGAGAGAGGTGTGTGACAGTGATGTGATGTGAGGTCAAGTTTGAGTATGACACGCAATGGGTTTTATTTGATGCTGATGCTGGATCAGTCTTTGGCTTGTCCTGTGTGTGTGTGTGTGTGTGTGTGTGTGTGTGTGTGTGTGTGTGTGTGTGTGTGTGTGAGAGAGAGAGAGAGAGAGAGGGAGAGAGGTGTGTGACATGTAGATGTGTCAGTCTGTGTGTGACGAGTAAATGTGCTTGTGTGAGTTTGTGTATATGGTGTGTGTGTGTGTGTTTGTTTGTAGATGTTTGTGTGTATGGTGTGTGAGTCTGTGTGTGAACATTAGTGATGTGTGTGATAAATAATTTATCGGTGTAAGTTTAAGGATGTTCCTGAATGTGATGTCACATATAATGTGTGTGTGTATGTTGTACAGTGGGCAATTTAAATGTTTGTATTGTTTATTTTTTATCATTTCTGCATATGTTGAAATAGTAAACATGAAGGCATAGTAAAGGAAAAGGGGAAAGACCTGACTGCAGAATACCTGCCTACTACTGCCATCTACTGGACATATTTTATTACTGCAGGAGTCAGTGGACACAGTTCAGACCAAGGCTGATAAATATACTGTAAAAATTGTTGGGAGCTGTGTGAGCATCACAAAAACATGAAACTCAAGAAATCTACTCAGAAGCAGTTGTTCCTTCTACCTAAAATGTTTGGGCACATTAGGACTTTCCACTTGGTGGATATAAGTATCTTATATTTGCTCAAAATTATATGTTGCCATAGCAACACTATTCAACGTATCAAAAAGTCCTTTACAGTGTGACATCAGCCGTGTCTTCCAATTATTGTGCCTGATTTTGAAGCCAATTTGCTGAAAATTAGTCACAAAAGATTCTCTAAAAAAATTTCTAAAAGTAGACACTTTCTGCTGCCAGTTGGTGGCGCTATGACTGAGACTCACGGGACCCATGTCACTGTGAGCAGGACTCTTCTCTTAACCTACTGCTGAGGTTTGATGAATGTCACTCAATTTATACAGAAGTTATTAGCCACTTCCTGTTTCCTGTTATTCGCCGTATTTTTAAGGGCTCGCCACGGCCGACCCGTTTAAGATATCAACCAGCCGTTCACAATATTAGATCCTCAATGTCTTGAGATTATATTAGACCCTGTTTGGTCAAAAACATATGAATCCTGTAAGAGTAGTATATCACATTCCAATGGGTGCGTTTTTCAAACAACGCAAAATAACCGACTTCCTGTTCAGCGGATTCCATGACATGGGGTATGCAAGTTGTTCAGCTCAATGAGATCTAAATTTATACTGGGTCTCATTCATATATGTGAAAGTGGATATGAGTTATGCAGCTTAAACTTTACAAAGTTCCAGGGGGCGCTGTACAGGCCCTGTGGCACGCCCGGGCTCCAGGCTCACAGGGCTTCCTCACAATCAGTGAGAGTCTACACCCATACAATTTTGGAACCGTAGGTCTTTCCACTCGTAAGATATGAGAAGAATAGTTTTCTTCGATTTTTTCTTGAGTTAAATCGTCACCATAGCAACACGATTCAAATTAGAAAAAAATCCTTCATGATTTCAAATGACCCATGTCTTTTCATTATTCTGACTGATTTTGAAGCAAATCAGGTGAAAGTAAAGGACAAAATATTACTGATTTCCAAAAGTGACACACTTCCTGCTGCCAGTTGGTGGCGCTATGACATAGACTCATGATTGTCATAGGATGTGATCAGCTTCCTACTCTTAACATACCTGTAAAGTTTCATGTGCCTAACTTAATGTACACAGAAGTTATTAGCCACTTCCTGTTTCATTTTATTCGCCATAATTTTAAAGCGTCGCCACGGCCGAACCGTTCGAGGTATCAAAAAGATCTCTGCAATTTTGCATCGGCAACTTGTTTAGATCATATTTAGCTGGTTTGGTGTGAATTGTAAAAATTTCCTAGGAGGAGTTTATCACATTCCATTGGGCGCGTTTTGCAAACAACTCAAAATAACTCACTTCCTGTTGATTAGACCTGATGACATGCAGCGCGAAACTTGTTTAGTTTGATGAGATCTAAATGTACACCGAGTTTTATAAGTATACGTGCAAGTGTGTCTGAGCTATAAGGCAAGACTCTGTAGGGGGCGCTGTGCGGGGCGTGTGCGACGCCCCGGGCCGAGCCCCACTGAGGACCTGATGGCCGCAGATTCCAACCTGTGTGCAAATTTTGGTGAGTTTTTGAGTATGTTAAGGACCCCGAAAGTGCCCGGATGATTGAAAGAAAAATAATAAAAAAAAAAATAAAAAATAAAAAAATAATTAAAGTTGCAAGCAACGATGACGGGCCCAAGCAACGGGCGCGGTCCCCATCCCGGGCGCACCGCACAACCTGCGTGTTATTCGAGTGTGTCAAAACCTCAAAAAAGTCATCGGCACCCGGTTGCACCGCAGAACTTGCACACAGAACGTCACACATCATACTGGGCTAATATCAGTTTGGGCCCTAAATCTTTGTGTGTGTGTGTGTGTGTGTGTGTGTGTGTGTGTGTGTGTGTGTGTGTGTGTGTGACTAGTTAATGTGTCAGTCTGTCTCTGATGAGTAAATGTGTTTTTGCGTGTTTGTGTGTGTGTGGTGTGTGAGTCTGTGTGTTAACATTAGTGAGGTGTGTGTTAGTATGTCTAAGACATGTGACTTGTTAGTGGATGTGTGTGTTTCTGCGTGAGGGTGTGTGAGACAGAGATGTGAGTGTGTGAGTGTTATAATTTGTGATGTTATAATGTGTGTGTGTATGTAGGTGCTTATTTGTGTGATGTATGAGTGTATTTGTTTGTGTTTGTGCATGCATGTGTGTGAGATATATTTGTGTTTGTGTAGGTGTGTGTGTGTGTGTGTTTATTTAGTGTGTTAACATTAGTGATGTGTGCTTGTGTTTGTGCATGTTTGTGTGTATTGTGTGTGCATCTGTGTGCAAATATTAGTGATTTGTGTGTGATTAATAATTGTTGGGTGTAAGTTTAAGACATTATCACAGCTGATCCGTTTGAGATATCAAAATGTGTGATGTGTGTGTGAGAGTGAGGGAGAGAGGTGTGTGACAGTGATGTGATGTATGTGTGTGTGTGTGTGTGTGTGTGTGTGTGTGTGTGTGTGGGAGAGAGGTGTGTGACATGTAGATGTGTCAGTATGTGTGTGACGAGTAAATGTGCTTGTGTTTGTGCGAGTTTGTGTATATGTTGTGTGCGTGTGTGTGTGTGTGTGTGTATGGTGTGTGAGTCTGTGTGTTAATATTGGTGATGTGTGTTATAAATAAATTATCGGTGTAAGTTTAAGGATGTTCCTGAATGTGATGTCACATATAATGTGTGTGTGTGTGTGTGTGTGTGTGTGTGTGTGTGTATATGTTGTACAGTGGGCAATTTAAATGTTTCTATTGTTTATTTTTGATCATTTCTGCATATGTTTAAATTGTAAACATGAAGCCATAGTAAAGGAGAAGGGGAAAGACCTGACTGCAGAATACCTGCCTACTACTGCCATCTACTGGACATATTTTATTACTGCAGGACTGAGTGGAGACAGTTCAGGCCAAAGCTGATAAATATACTGTAAAAATTGTTGGGAGCTGTATGAGCATCACAAAAACATGAAACTCAAGAAATCTACTCAGAAGCAGTTGTTCTTTCTACCTAAAATGTTTGGGCACATTAGGATTTTCCACTTGGTGGATATAAGTATCTTATATTTGCTCAAAATGATATGTTGCCATAGCAATACTATTCAACGTATCAAAAAGTCCTTTACAGTGTCACATCAGCCGTGTCTTCCAATTATTGTGCCTGATTTTGAAGCCAATTTGCTGAAAATTAGCCACAAAAGAATTTAATTTCTGAAAGTAGACACTTTCTGCTGCCAGTTGGTGGCGCTATGACTGAGACTCACGGGACCCATGTCACTGTGAGCAGGACTCTTCTCTTAACCTACTGCTGAGGTTTGATGAATGTCACTCAATTTATACAGAAGTTATTAGCCACTTCCTGTTTCCTGTTATTCGCCATAGGTTTAAGGGCTCGCCACGGCCGACCCGTTTAAGATATCAACCAGCCCTTCGCAATATTAGATCCTCAATGTCTTGAGATTGTATTGGACCCTGTTTGGTCAATAATATATGAATCCTGTAAGAGTAGTAGATCACATTCCAATGGGTGCGTTTTTCAAACAACGCTAAATAACCGACTTCCTGTTCAGCGGATTCCAGTATGGGATATGCAAGTTGTTCACCTCAATGAGATCTAAATTTATACTGGGTCTCATTCATATATGTGAAAGTGGATATGAGTTATGCAGCTTAAACTTTACAAAGTTCCAGGGGGCGCTGTACATGCCCTGTGGCACTCCCGGGCTCCAGGCTCTCAGGGCTTCCTCACAATCAGTGAGAGTCTACACCCATACAATTTTGGAACCGTAGATCTTTCCACTCGTAAGATATGACACGAATAATTTTCTTCGATTTTTTCTTGAGTTAAATCGTCACCATAGCAACACGATTCAAATTAGAAAAAAATCCTTCATGATTTCAAATGACCCATGTCTTTTCATTATTCTGACTGATTTTGAACCAAATCAGGTGAAAGTAAAGGACAAAATATTACTGATTTCCAAAAGTGACACACTTCCTGCTGCCACTTGGTGGCGCTATGACATAGACTCATGATTGTCATATGATGTGATCAGCTTCCTACTCTTAACATACTTGTAAAGTTTCATGTGCCTAACTTAATGTACACAGAAGTTATTAGCCACTTCCTGTTTCATTTTATTCGCCATAATTTTAAAGCGTCGCCACGGCCGAACCGTTCGAGGTATCAAAAAGATCTCTGCAATTTTGCATCGGCAACTTGTTTAGATCATATTTAGCTGGTTTGGTGTGAATTGTAAAAATTTCCTAGGAGGAGTTCATCACATTCCATTGGGTGCGTTTTGCAAACAACTCAAAATAACTCACTTCCTGTTGATTACACCTGATGACATGCAGCGCGAAACTTGTTCAGTTTGATGAGATCTAAATGTTCACCGAGTTTTATAAGTATACGTGCAAGTGTGTCTGAGCTATAAGGCAAGACTCTGTAGGGGGCGCTGTGCGGGGCGTGTGCGACGCCCCGGGCCGAGCCCCACTGAGGACCTGATGGCCGCAGATTCCAACCTGTCTGCAAATTTTGATGACTTTTTGAGTATGTTAAGGACCCCAAAAGTGCCCGGATGATTGAAAGAAAAATAATAAAAATTAAAGTTGCAAGCAACGATGACGGGCCCAAGCAACGGGCGCGGTCCCCACCCCGGGCGCACCGCACAACCTGCGTGTTATTCGAGTGTGTCAAAACCTCGAAAAAGTCATTGCCACCCGGTTGCACCGCGGAACTTGCACACAGAACGTCACACATCATACTGGGCTAATATCAGTTTGGGCCCTAAATATGTGTGTGTGTGTGTGTGTGTGTGTGTGTGTGACTAGTTAATGTGTCAGTCTGTCTCTGATGAGTAAATGTGTTTTTGCGTGTTTGTGTGTGTGTGGTGTGTGAGTCTGTGTGTTAACATTAGTGATGTGTGTGTTAGTATGTCTAAGACATGTGACTTGTTAGTGGATGTGTGTGTTTCTGCGTGAGGGTGTGTGAGACAGAGATGTGAGTGTGTGAGTGTTATAATTTGTGATGTTATAATGTGTGTTTATGTAGGTGCTCATTTGTGTATTGTACGAGTGTATTTGTTTGTGTGTGCATGCATGTGTGTGCGTGTGTGTGAGAGGTGTTTTTTTTTGTGTGTGTGTGTGTGTGTGTGTGTGTATGTGTGTGTGTGTGTGTGTGTGTTTCTGTGTGTGTGTTTATTTAGTGTGTTAACATTAGTGATGTGTGCTTGTGTTTGTGCATGTTTGTGTGTATGGTGTGTTCAAATATTAGTGATTTGTGTGTGATTAATAATTGTTGGGTGTAAGTTTAAGACATTATCACGGCTGACCCGTTTGAGATATCAAAATGTGTGATGTGTGTGTGAGAGTGAGGGAGAGAGGTGTGTGACAGTGATGTGATGTGATGTGTGTGTGTGAGAGAGAGTGAGGGAGAGAGGTGTGTGACATGTAGATGTGTCAGTCTGTGTGTGACGAGTAAATGTGCTTGTGTGAGTTTGTGTATATGGTGTGTGTGTGTGTGTGTGTGTGTGTGTGTGTATGGTGTGTGAGTCTGTGTGTTAATATTGGTGATGTGTGTTATGAATAATTTATCGGTGTAAGTTTAAGGATGTTCCTGAATGTGATGTCACTGTCTGTGTCACTGAATATAATGAGTGTGTGTGTGTGGTGTGTAAGTCTGTGTTAACAGTAGTGTGTGTTAGTATGTTTAAGATATGTGACTTGTTAATGGGTGTGTGTGTTTCTGCGTGAGGGTGTGTGAGACAGAGATGTGAGTGTGTGAGTGTTACAATTTGTGATGTTATAATGTGTGTGCATGTGTGTGCTGTATGAGTGTACTTGTTTGTGTGTGTGCATGCATGTGTGTGAGATATCTTTGTGTTTGTGTGTGTGTTTATTTAGTGTGTTAACATTAGTGATGTGTGCTTGTGTTTGTGCATGTTTGTGTGTATGGTGTCTGCATCTGTGTGTTAATATTAGTGATGTGTGTGTTATTAATAATTGTTGGGTGTAAGTTTAAGACATTATCACGGCTGATACGTTTGAGATATCAAAATGTGTGATGTGTGTGTGAGAGTGAGGGAGAGAGGTGTGTGACAGTGATGTGATGTGAGGTCAAGTTTGAGTATGACACGCAATGGGTTTTATTTGATGCTGATGCTGGATCAGTCTTTGGCTTGTCCTGTGTGTGTGTGTGTGTGTGTGTGTGTGTGTGTGTGTGTGAGAGAGAGAGAGAGGGAGAGAGGTGTGTGACATGTAGATGTGTCAGTCTGTGTGTGACGAGTAAATGTGCTTGTGTGAGTTTGTGTATATGGTGTGTGTGTGTGTGTTTGTTTGTAGATGTTTGTGTGTATGGTGTGTGAGTCTGTGTGTGAACATTAGTGATGTGTGTGATAAATAATTTATCGGTGTAAGTTTAAGGATGTTCCTGAATGTGATGTCACATATAATGTGTGTGTGTATGTTGTACAGTGGGCAATTTAAATGTTTGTATTGTTTATTTTTTATCATTTCTGCATATGTTGAAATAGTAAACATGAAGGCATAGTAAAGGAAAAGGGGAAAGACCTGACTGCAGAATACCTGCCTACTACTGCCATCTACTGGACATATTTTATTACTGCAGGAGTCAGTGGACACAGTTCAGACCAAGGCTGATAAATATACTGTAAAAATTGTTGGGAGCTGTATGAGCATCACAAAAACATGAAACTCAAGAAATCTACTCAGAAGCAGTTGTTCTTTCTACCAAAAATGTTTGGGAAGATTAGGACTTTCCACTTGGTGGATATAAGTATCTTATGTTTGCTCCAAATGATATGTTGCCATATCAACACTATTCAAGGTATCAAAAAGTCCTTTACAGTGTGACATCAGCCGTGTCTTCCAATTATTGTGCCTGATTTTGAAGCCAATTTGCTGAAAATTAGCCACAAAAGAATTTAATTTCTAAAAGTAGACACTTTCTGCTGCCAGTTGGTGGCGCTATGACTGAGACTCACGGGACCCATGTCACTGTGAGCAGGACTCTTCTCTTAACCTACTGCTGAGGTTTGATGAACGTCACTCAATTTAGACAGAAGTTATTAGCCACTTCCTGTTTCCTGTTATTCGCCATAGGTTTAAGGGCTCGCCACGGCCGACCCGTTTAAGATATCAACCAGCCCTTCACAATATTACATCCTCAATGTCTTGAGATGGTATTAGACCCTGTTTGGTCAAAAACCTATTAATCCTGTAAGAGTAGTAGATCACATTCCAATGGGTGCGTTTTTCAAACAACGCCAAATAACTGACTTCCTGTTCAGCGGATTCCATGACATGGGGTATGCAAGTTGTTCATCTCAATGAGATCTAAATTTATACTGGGTCTCATTCATATATGTGAAAGTGGATATGAGTTATGCAGCTGAAACTTTACAAAGTTCCAGGGGGCGCTGTACAGGCCCTGTGCCACGCCCGGGCTCCAGGCTCTCAGGGCTTCCTCAAAATCAGTGAGAGTCTACACCCATACAATTTGGGACCCGTAGGTCTTTCCACTCGTAAGATATGAGAAAAATAGTTGTCTTCGATTTTTTCTTGAGTTAAATCGTCACCATAGCAACACGATTCAAATTAGAAAAAAAATCCTTCATGATTTCAAATGACCCATGTCTTTTCATTATTCTGACTGATTTTGAACCAAATCAGGTGAAAGTAAAGGACAAAATATTACTGATTTCCAAAAGTGACACACTTCCTGCTGCCACTTGGTGGCGCTATGACATAGACTCATGATCGTCATATGATGTGATCAGCTTCCTACTCTTAACATACGTGTGAAGTTTCATGTGCATAACTTAATGTACACAGAAGTTATTAGCCACTTCCTGTTTCATTTTATTCGCCATAATTTTAAAGCGTCGCCACGGCCGAACCGTTCGAGGTATCAAAAAGATCTCTGCAATTTTGCATCGGCAACTTGTTTAGATCATATTTAGCTGGTTTGGTGCGAATTGGAAAAATTTCCTAGGAGGAGTTTATCACATTCCATTGGGTGCGTTTTGCAAACAACTCAAAATAACTCACTTCCTGTTGATTAGACCTGATGACATGCAGCGCGAAACTTGTTTAGTTTGATGAGATCTAAATGTACACCGAGTTTTATAAGTATACGTGCAAGTGTGTCTGAGCTATAAGGCAAGACTCTCTAGGGGGCGCTGTGCGGGGCGTGTGCGACGCCCGGGGCCGAGCCCCACTGAGGACCTGTTGGCCGCAGATTCCAATCTGTGTGCAAATTTTGGTGAGTTTTTGAGTATGTTAAGAGGCCTGAAAGTGCCCGGATGATTGAAAGAAAAATAATAAAAAAAAAAAAAAAAAAAAAAATCCTAACGAAAACAATAGGGCCCTGCGCACTCAGTGCTTGGGCCCTAAAAATAATAATCCTAACGAAAACAATAGGGCCCTGCGCACTCAGTGCTTGGGCCCTAATAATCCTAACGAAAACAAGAGGGCCCTGCGCACTCAGTGCTTGGGCCCTAATTAAAGTTGCAAGCAACGATGACGGGCCCAAGCAACGGGCGCGGTCCCCACCCCGGGCGCACCGCACAACCTGCGTGTTATTCGAGTGTGTCAAAACCTCGAAAAAGTCATTGGCACCCGGTTGCACCGCGGAACGTCACACATCATACTGGGCTAATATCAGTTTGGGCCCTAAATATGTGTGTGTGTGTGTGTGTGTGTGTGTGTGACTAGTTAATGTGTCAGTCTGTCTCTGATGAGTAAATGTGTTTTTGCGTGTTTGTGTGTGTGTGGTGTGTGAGTCTGTGTGTTAACATTAGTGATGTGTGTGTTAGTATGTCTAAGACATGTGACTTGTTAGTGGATGTGTGTGTTTCTGCGTGAGGGTGTGTGAGACAGAGATGTGAGTGTGTGAGTGTTATAATTTGTGATGTTATAATGTGTGTTTATGTAGGTGCTCATTTGTGTATTGTACGAGTGTATTTGTTTGTGTGTGCATGCATGTGTGTGCGTGTGTGTGAGAGGTGTTTTTGTGTGTGTGTGTGTGTGTGTGTGTGTGTGTGTGTGTGTGTGTGTGTGTGTGTGTGTGTGTGTGTTTCTGTGTGTGTGTTTATTTAGTGTGTTAACATTAGTGATGTGTGCTTGTGTTTGTGCATGTTTGTGTGTATGGTGTGTTCAAATATTAGTGATTTGTGTGTGATTAATAATTGTTGGGTGTAAGTTTAAGACATTATCACGGCTGACCCGTTTGAGATATCAAAATGTGTGATGTGTGTGTGAGAGTGAGGGAGAGAGGTGTGTGACAGTGATGTGATGTGATGTGTGTGTGTGTGTGTGTGTGTGAGAGAGAGTCAGGGAGAGAGGTGTGTGACATGTAGATGTGTCAGTCTGTGTGTGACGAGTAAATGTGCTTGTGTGAGTTTGTGTATATGGTGTGTGTGTGTGTGTGTATGTGTGTGTGTGTGTGTATGGTGTGTGAGTCCGTGTGTTAATATTGGTGATGTGTGTTATGAATAATTTATCGGTGTAAGTTTAAGGATGTTCCTGAATGTGATGTCACTGTCTGTGTCACTGAATATAATGAGTGTGTGTGTGTGGTGTGTAAGTCTGTGTTAACAGTAGTGTGTGTTAGTATGTTTAAGATATGTGACTTGTTAATGGGTGTGTGTGTTTCTGCGTGAGGGTGTGTGAGACAGAGATGTGAGTGTGTGAGTGTTACAATTTGTGATGTTATAATGTGTGTGCATGTGTGTGATGTATGAGTGTACTTGTTTGTGTGTGTGCATGCATGTGTGTGAGATATCTTTGTGTTTGTGTGTGTGTTTATTTAGTGTGTTAACATTAGTGATGTGTGCTTGTGTTTGTGCATGTTTGTGTGTATGGTGTCTGCATCTGTGTGTTAATATTAGTGATGTGTGTGTTATTAATAATTGTTGGGTGTAAGTTTAAGACATTATCACGGCTGACCCGTTTGAGATATCAAAATGTGTGATGTGTGTGTGAGAGTGAGGGAGAGAGGTGTGTGACAGTGATGTGATGTGAGGTCAAGTTTGAGTATGACACGCAATGGGTTTTATTTGATGCTGATGCTGGATCAGTCTTTGGCTTGTCCTGTGTGTGTGTGTGTGTGTGTGTGTGTGTGTGTGTGTGTGTGTGTGTGTGTGTGTGTGTGTGTGAGAGAGAGAGAGAGAGAGAGTGAGGGAGAGAGGTGTGTTACATGTAGATGTGTCAGTCTGTGTGTGACGAGTAAATGTGCTTGTGTTTGTGTGAGTTTGTGTATATGGTGTGTGTGTGTGTGTTTGTTTGTAGATGTTTGTGTGTATGGTGTGTGAGTCTGTGTGTGAACATTAATGATGTGTGTGATAAATAATTTATCGGTGTAAGTTTAAGGATGTTCCTGAATGTGATGTCACTGTCTGTGTCACTGAATACTGAATATAAATGAGTGTGTGTGTGTGTGTGTGTGTGTGTGTGTGTGTGTGTGTGTGTGTGTGTGTGTGTGAGAGTGAGGGAGAGAGGTGTGTGACATGTAGATGGGCCAGTCTGTGTGTGACGAGTAAATGTGCTTGTGTTTGTGCGTGTTCATGTATATGGAGTGTGTGTGTGTGTGTGTGTGTGTGTGTGTGTGTGTGTGTGTGTGTATGGTGTGTGAGTCTGGTGTTAATATTGGTGATGTGTCTTATGAATAATTTATCGGTGTAAGTTTAAGGATGTTCCTGAATGTGATGTCACATATAATGTGTGTGTGTATGTTGTACAGTGGGCAATTTAAATGTTTGTATTGTTTATTTTTTATAATTTCTGCATATGTTTAAATAGTAAACATGAAGGCATAGTAAAGGAAAAGGGGAAAGACCTGACTGCAGAATAACTGCCTACTACTGCCATCTACTGGACATATTTTATTACTGCAGGAGTCAGTGGACACAGTTCAGACCAAGGCTGATAAATATACTGTAAAAATTGTTGGGAGCTGTATGAGCATCACAAAAACATGAAACTCAAGAAATCTACTCAGAAGCAGTTGTTCCTTCTACCTAAAATGTTTGGGCACATTAGGACTTTCCACTTGGTGGATATAAGTATCTTATATTTGCTCAAAATTATATGTTGCCATAGCAACACTATTCAACGTATCAAAAAGTCCTTTACAGTGTGACATCAGCCGTGTCTTCCAATTATTGTGCCTGATTTTGAAGCCAATTTGCTGAAAATTAGTCACAAAAGAATTTAATTTCTAAAAGTAGACACTTTCTGCTGCCAGTTGGTGGCGCTATGACTGAGACTCACGGGACCCATGTCACTGTGAGCAGGTTTCTTCTCTTAACCTACTGCTGAGGTTTGATGAACGTCACTCAATTTATACAGAAGTTATTAGCCACTTCCTGTTTCCTGTTATTCGCCGTAGGTTTAAGGGCTCGCCACGGCCGACCCGTTTAAGATATCAACCAGCCCTTCACAATATTAGATCCTCAATGTCTTGAGATTATATTAGACCCTGTTTGGTCAAAAACCTATTAATCCTGTAAGAGTAGTAGATCACATTCCAATGGGTGCGTTTTTCAAACAACGCCAAATAACTGACTTCCTGTTCAGCGGATTCCATGACATGGGGTATGCAAGTTGTTCATCTCAATGAGATCTAAATTTATACTGGGTCTCATTCATATATGTGAAAGTGGATATGAGTTATGCAGCTGAAACTTTACAAAGTTCCAGGGGGCGCTGTACAGGCCCTGTGCCACGCCCGGGCTCCAGGCTCTCAGGGCTTCCTCACAATCAGTGAGAGTCTACACCCATACAATTTTGGAACCGTAGGTCTTTCCACTCGTAAGATATGAGAAGAATAGTTGTCTTCGATTTTTTCTTGAGTTAAATCGTCACCATAGCAACACGATTCAAATTAGAAAAAAAATCCTCCATGATTTCAAATGACCCATGTCTTTTCATTATTCTGACTGATTTTGAACCAAATCAGGTGAAAGTAAAGGACAAAATATTACTGATTTCCAAAAGTGACACACTTCCTGCTGCCACTTGGTGGCGCTATGACATAGACTCATGGTTGTCATATGATGTGATCAGCTTCCTGCTCTTAACATACCTGTAAAGTTTCATGTGCCTAACTTAATGTACACAGAAGTTATTAGCCACTTCCTGTTTCATTTTATTCGCCATAATTTTAAAGCGTCGCCACGGCCGAACCGTTCGAGGTATCAAAAAGATCTCTGCAATTTTGCATCGGCAACTTGTTTAGATCATATTTAGCTGGTTTGGTGCGAATTGTAAAAAGTTCCTAGGAGGAGTATTTCAAATTCCATTGCGTGCGTTTTGCAAACAACTCAAAATAACTCACTTCCTGTTGATTAGTCCTGATGACATGCAGCGCGAAACTTGTTCAGTTTGATGAGATCTAAATGTTCACCGAGTTTTATAAGTATACGTGCAAGTGTGTCTGAGCTATAAGGCAAGACTCTGTAGGGGGCGCTGTGCGGGGCGTGTACGACGCCCCGGGCCGAGCCCCACTGAGGACCTGTTGGCCGCAGATTCCAATCTGTCTGCAAATTTTGCTGAGTTTTTGAGTATGTTAAGAGGCCCGAAAGTGCCCGGATGATTGAAAGAAAAATAATAAAAAAAAAAAAATAATAAAAAAAAAAAAAAATAATAATCCTAACGAAAACAATAGGGCCTTGCGCACTCAGTGCTTGGGCCCTAATAATCCTAACGAAAACAATAGGGCCCTGCGCACTCAGTGCTTGGGCCCTAAATAATAATCCTAAAGAAAACAATAGGGCCCTGCGCACTCAGTGCTTGGGCCCTAATAATAATCCTAACGAAAACAAGAGGGCCCTGCGCACTCAGTGCTTGGGCCCTAATTATAGACCAGCATGTTAAAGGTAAAGGCTATAAGACCATTTCCAAGCAGCTAGATGTTCCTGTGACTAAAGTTCAGAAATTTAAGATCCATGGGACTGTAGCCAACCTCCCTGGACGTGGCCACAGGAGGGAAATTGATGACAAATCAAAGAGACGAATAATCCGAATGGTAACAAAAGAGCCCAGAAAGACTTCTAAAGAGATCCAAGGTGAACTTCATGCTCAAGGAACATCAGTGTCAGATCTCACCATCCGTTGTTGTTTGAGCCAAAGTGGACTACATGGGAGACGACCAAGGAGGACACCATTGTTAAAAACATATAATAAAAAAGCCAGACTGGAATATGTCAAACTACATGTTGACAAGCCACAAAGCTTCTGGGAGAATGTCCTATGGACAGATGAGACAAAAATGGAACTTTTTGCCAAGGCAAATCAGCTCTATGTTTACAGATGGAAAAATGAAGCATATCAAGAAAAGAACACTGTCCCTACTGTGAAACATGGAGGAGGCTCTGTTATGTTCTGGCGCTGCTTTGCTGCATCTGGCACAGGGTGTCTTGAATCTGTGCAGGGTACAATGAAATCTCAAGACTATCATGGGATTCTAGAGAGAAATGTGCTGGCCAGTGTCAGAAAGCTGGGTCTCAGTCGCAGGTCATGGGTCTTGCAACAGGACAATGACCCAAAACACACAGCTAAAAACACCCAAGAATGGCTAAGAGGAAAACATTGGACTATTCTAAAGTGGCCTTCTATGAGCCCTGACCTCACTCCTATTGAGCATCTTTGGAAGGAGCTGAAACATGCTGTCTGGAAAAGGCACCCTTCAAACCGGAAACAACTGGAGCAGCTTGCTCATGAGGAGTGGGCCAAAATACCTGCAGAGAGGTGCAGAAGTCTCATTGACAGTTACAGGAATCGTTTGATTGCAGTGATTGCCTCAAAAGGTTGTGCAGGAAACTATTAAGTTAGGGGTACCATCATTTTTGTCCAGGCTTGTTCCATGAGTTAATTTTTTTTTTAATAATTCCGTTGAAGCATGGTTGAAAAGCAATGTCTAACTTTCATTGGTTAACATTCATAGAATTCTTATTTATTATTACTTTTGTCAGATTAAAGTTATTTCTGTGACCATTGTGAGTTTTTCTTTCATTGACCGGAGGGTACCAACAATTTTGTCCACCTGTGTATACCTTTTTTAGTCAACAGATCACCTGCATTTTTAATGTTGTTTACATAAGACATGAGACTACGGGCACTCCACGTACTGCACTCCATAACGAGGATACGAGCATGCCCCGTACCACGCTCTGGGACTAGGCTACCTTAGCAGGAGTGGCTTTTCAGACTGGTACCTTTTTTGGGATGCAATACCTGTAAGACTTTTAAATACCTTTTCAGAATAGTACCTTTTTGGATGTAATACCTGTAATACGCAGAAATACCTTTCTGTATGTGATTACTGGCGACCCGTACCTTTCAGTTTTTTTTTTTTTTTTTTTTTTGTTTTGGTACCATATCTTTGTTCAATTTTGATTTTGGGTGTGTAATTAGTAAATATGTATCTGTTATGACTAGTGTTGTGGTGCTGACTGACGGTACACGTTTGTAGGTGTTGGAGGCCAGTGACACAGTGGCGAGTGATGGAGCGTTCTGCTGGCACTGCTCCATTTTGAGTCAAGAATGCCGGCAAGCAGCTGAACTTCTTCTTACACTTCCCACACAGGAAGACACCATGATCTGGAGGGGAAAAAAGGAATACAAAAATAACTCAGTGTATGCTTGATTCAGTTCATTTTCTGGACAAAGCTTTGGAGTGTAAACTGGTAATAATTCTGCTCTAGCACAGCAGTGTTTCCCCACATGTACAGTAGAGTACATATTAACCAATATATATATATATATATATATATATATATATATATATATATATATATATATATATATATATATACTGTATATAATAATAATAATCATCATCATCATCAACATCATCTATAATTATTATAAAAACTACAGCAGGGGGCAGAGCTTTTTCTTACAAAGCCCCAAAGTTATGGAATAGTCTTCCAAATAGTTTTGGGACTCGGACACAGTCTCAGTTAAGTCTAGGCTAAAAACCTATTTATTTAACCAAGCATTTTGTAAATAGATTAGCCTTAGGTAAAGGAGCAGATCTGGGGGACTCATGGACGTAGAGTATTCTGGTGAACTGGTATGTTTAGATGCTGTCTTCCCCACTCTCATTGATCACTCAGGTTTGTTGACGGTGAGGTGATTGGTTGTTTTACATCTCAGTTCCCCCTCATGTCTTTGTTTCCTTCTGGCTCTCCCTTTTAGTTATGCTGTTATAGTTAGTCCTGCTGGAGTCCCTGCATACACTCTACACTAAATATACATTCACGTTGTACATTATGTGACTGTGACCATACTGTACCTCTCCTCTTCTGCTCTCCCCCCATCTCTCTTTCCCTCTCTCTGTCGACCTACACATGTCGTTCCTGAGCTGCCATTGATCCAGACTCCCTCAGCCCTCTGGACCTGTTTGACTCATCCTGGTGTCCCTCTTCTGGTTGGAGATCTTGTCACAGTATCACTCTACTATGAAGACGGTTCTGGCCTCAACTGATGTTGACAGTGATGTTGACAGTGATGTTGACAGTCTCGATAGTTCAGGACTGGACTCCATATTAACATCAATTAACATCTGCTAACAACTGTTACATTGAACTGCCTGCCACCTAACACACAGTTTGAATGCAGATGAATTCCTGCTTTCTGTTTCACCCAAATGAGGATGGGTTCCCTGTTGAGTCCGGTTCCTCCCAAGGTTTCTTCCTACTACCATCTCATGGAGTTTTTCCTCGCCACTGTCGCCCTCGGCTTGCTCATCAGGGACTATCTGACTATTTGACCATTTTGATTCATACACATTCACATGTGTAAAGCTGCTTTGTGACGATGACAATTCTTAAAAGCGCTATACAAATAAAATTGAATTGAATTGAATATACTCAATGTACTATTTTTTAGTTATTTTGAGTAAATTTATATAATAAATATATATAATTATATATTTATATAATACATTTATTTATATAATAAAATATATAAATTTATAATTTTATAATTATATATTATATATTATTAATTATAATTATATATTAGCCATATATTAATATATATTAATTATAATTATATATTATATATTATATATTATTATATACTTTTATAATTTTATAAATGTATAAATTTATTATATAAATATATTATATAAATATATAATTTATATAATAAATTATAATAAATGTATTTATTTATATAATAAATTTACACTGCTATACAAACACTGACTACTTTTAATTGTGTCAAAGAGTCATTTATGCAGTGTTGTCCTATGAAAAGATATAACTAAATATTTGCAGAGATATGAGGGGTGTACTCACGTTTGTGACATACTGTGTATGGATGGATGGATAGAAAGACAATTTACTGTCACATAAATAAATTACTTTGAGTAAATATTATTTAAATATTGATGCAGACATTTTTTCTCATATAAATTCAACATGTGGTTTTTTTTCTCACATAAATGATGAATTTAAATTGCTATTTTAAACATGCTTCATGACATCAGGCATTTACATTGCAATAAACATTGCAACATGTAAAAAAAAAAAAACTAAGTTGGGAAATCCATCATCAACACCTAGAGTAGGAACATATAAAATGTTCTAAGATGTTCATCCAGTTCTAAGACACAGTGTTGTAATAGTGTATAATAGTTATGTATGAAGATTTTGGCTTGAAGCCTATAAACAGGGTTTAGAAGAAACTTAATAACACAAAAATGAAAGTAAAAGCAAAAACGCCAAAACACCACTCTATATCTGCATACACTTTTTTTTCATCTTGACAAAAGCAAATCAAAAGAACAGCAAATGTTAGAAAGGATGGATGTCTCTTGGATTAAAGTGTTACTACTGTACTTCTCCACTGAGAATCTGAACTGGGCACAAAGTAGAGATCACTGTGTGGAGAAAGGAGGACACCTGGTGATTATAACCAGCCAAACTGAACAGGTGAGTGTATGGTTTCTCTTTTCATGTATGATGTTTATAATGACATGAATTCCTCTTGTATTGATTACAGGTATAAGCTGTGTGTTAATATACTGTGATGCTATTTTCTGTATTAGAGTTCTGTATCTTCAAAAATGGAAGAATCACACTGGATTGTCCTGAAGGACTTGGAAACTGAAGGAAAATGGATGTGGGTGAACAATCAGCCCTTAAAGGAGACAGACGTAAAGTAAGAACCGTGTTCACTCACAGTCACTCTCAAGTCCTGTGTAGCTTCAAAACATTCAGTGATTCTGCGTGCTCAACTATTACAAATTTATGTGTAATATAAGCACATTTTTACACTAAACTGACAGCTTTTTCTATGCTATGAAGGTTCTGGTACAGGTCTCGAGAGGGTCCAAGTGAGCTGGATAACTGGACAAATGAGGACCCTGCGGAAGAGAACTGTGCTGCTCTGGGGAACGAGGTTGGTTTGGTCACAAATGGTTTGATGCTTCTTGTCAACTAAAACTATTCATTTGTGAAAAGTAGCATGACACTGTTTAAACTTGCATCTTTGTGTACAAAAGAAAGGATCGTTTTTGCTGTGTTTCTGGAGGTACTTTGGAGCCGATGCCCAATTTCGAACCAGTTATTTGTTTTCAGACAGCTTTTGTTTTCTCTGTAAAAAACTATGCTGAAGGCATCTAAAATATACAGGCTGGTGACTCTAAATTTCATATATATTTTTTTTAATCTCCAGTGCTGTTATAGAATGTAAAAAAAAAAAAAATTGACATGTACTGTATAACAAATGCAGCATTTCTAAATATAGTGCTATTGCACTAGAGCAGTTCCTCCCTTCCGTTCTGATATTAGATAGTGGGTTATTTGCAACATTTCCTGGTTTCACTTTAAGACTGTAATGTGAAGACTAGACTCGATAATGAACAAAAAAAGAAATCGCTCCACAGGTAGGTATCTGAAACTGTCTTTAAATAAATATTTTGCTTGGTGAAATATTTTATGTGAACAGACATTTATTTGGCATTGTACATGACAGAGAAAACACGAGATGATGCCTATGTGAATACGCAGAACTGGCATCCGTTAAACCAAACCTACCCAGGTATGTTGTTTTGATAAATGTAATAATTTAAACTTTCATTTATTTTCATTTATAGGAACAGTTTTTGTGAAGACATCCATGAGAAAAAAAATTCTTATTTATTGTAATTCTTATTTTATTGCTTTCATTATAGAAGCTATAAATTGTCTTTCCCTCCTTTTTTATGGATTTTGTTGAAATAAATGTATAAATAAATGTTATAATTATATTAATTATAAATAAATACAAAATGCTGCCTGTCATGTTACTAAGAAAATTGAAGCACAAAGTTCAACTTAACTTAACTGCAAACCATGTTTACAATTCATAATTTTTCTTAAATAAATAATGCATGTTTTAATCGAGGTAATATTAGCCTTAGGTTTTGTGGATCATTCACTGTTCTCTTTGTCTTTTTGAATAATTAGAAGCTAGTATTATATTTTTAAAAAAAGCTAAATTAGCTGATTAATAATATTAAAATAATTATTATAATAAATTATTATACTTAAAAATACCAATAAATATTAATAATATTAATAATAATAATAATAATAATAATAATAATAATAATTTATTTATTTGTTTATTTAGGTTTATTTGTGGCGGTTTTTGGATTTGGACAATGTTTTTGACCACCATACTTCGAATATTAAATATTAATTTAAAAAGTACATATATATGGATACATGAAGTGAATCCTGCGATGTAGAGTTTCTCAGCTTTAGTTGTGACATTTTCTAATTCAACAAATCAAAGTGGTGCAAGAAGACAAACTCTAAAACTGTGCAGGACAGTGAATTTCCCTATAGGACAAAAAAAAAAAGATTTTTTTTTCCTCAAAACATAAATTTGTAAAAAAAAAAAAAAAAAAAAAAAAAACTATGCCTTTTCTCACAGAGATTTCTGACAGAATTGAGGTCCTAATCAACAAGAAAACAGGAAAAGTCTTCATCTCTGCTCTTGTTATCATCCTAATGGTTGGCGCTTTATCAACAATTTGTGTTGTGAGGATCTTGTGTGAGTGTTGATTATCATCTTTTTCTTTGTTGTTCTTATTCAACAAATCATCAGTGTCTCAGTTGATACATAAAAATGGAAGATTTGTCACAGTTTCATCTTTATAAAGGCTTTTCAATAATAATAATAATAATAATAATAATAATAATAATAATAATTCAGTTTTGGTCAGAGACAATGTTAAAACTATGTTAAAACAACAACCATTGTTGACTAACTCCAGTAAATTTGTTATTTGTGTTACTTCAGCCGCCCTCTCTCTTGAGGTTTGTGAAATTAAAACTACAGTTCTCTCTGTAACATTAATGTTACTGAGAAAATTAAATGCTCATGAATGCTGGTGTGAGAAAGTTCTATCCTAATGACTAATTAACAGTTTTATACAGTTTTAGAGCACAGGGAATAAACGAGAGTTCATGACGTTTTGATTTACTTTTTGGTATAGCAAATGTCTTGTACCGCCAAAGAGAATATGTATAATAATAATTATTAGGTCAGGGGTAGCTCAGTGGTTAAGGCATTGGACTACGGTTCGGAAGGTCCCAGGTTCAAGTCCCACTACCACCAAGTTGTCCCTGTTGGGCCCTTGAGCAAGGCCCTTAACCCCCAACTGCTCAGATGTATAATGAGATAAAAAATGTAAGTCGCTCTGGATAAGGCCGTCTGCCAAATGCCTAGATGTAGATGTAGAATATGTAGTTGTCTGAGCCATAGGCAGGACAAAATGCAGCGGTGATGAACTGTCCCTGAGTATTTTAGTAAAAGTTTGTGTGGTGGCTTCATCCTTTCACTAAATGTTGGGAGAGTTGAAGTCAGAACAGCGTCGATAATATATTATATATTTATAGATAATATATTTAAGGGTATTTTTAGTGATGTCTGTGTAAATTTAACACTGAATATTGTTGTTCAACAGATCACAATAAAGTAGTTTCATATGAGTTACTAAGTGAGCAGTATGCTAATATTACAGCAACACTGGTGATGGAAGGAAACAAAGCCAATGGTAAGTGGTTTTAACAGCTTCTTGTTTTCTTGCAGTGACTGAATATGAAACGTGTGGGGTATTTATTCATGTATTTATTTAGCTTGCAATTTATTTATTATTATTATTGCAATCATTTCTTTATTTCTTATTATATATTATTATTATTATAATACTTAAAACAAACATTTTGCATCATCAACTCGTCTCAATTTTGCCTTAGAAACACAAAAACTGTATGAAGAGCTGAAGGGGAATTGTCAGCAAGTTCGGGAAGATCTCTCACACCTTCCCCTATACGTACATATCCCCTGTACATCAGAAAGCCATCTTCCTAAAGCCATGTGTCTATTTATATGATGAGTGTAGCTATATTTTTTTAAATTTGTTTTTAAAACATATTGAACAACAACAAAAAAAAAACTTTTAACCCCCCCAAAAATAAAAGATAAAAATAAAAACTTATTTAAGCACAATCAACATTTGAGAACTAAGAAAATCCAAATTGAGGAGAGTACTGACAAGAGATCAGCTAACGTTACATACCAAAACTGACATTTAAAAACCATTTAGGGATTCACTTCTAGCAATCATGTTGTCATTTTAAACAACACTTTATCTACCTAATAATTGCATCTATTGTAAGTTGGTCTAAATTGCCTCTGCGTTGTTTTATTTTAGGTGAACTACAAGGCTAGTTTCTAATTCCAAATCTGAATTACGTTAAGTCTGTTAATTAATTTCCTAAAGCAATAACAACAATATGAGGGTTTAAAAACATCTAAAACAAAACTTTTCTATAATGATATACGTAGACATAAAACATGGCCCAAAGTAAGTATCTCCTAGTCTGTCTCCTCTCCTTATAAAGAGCCTTCCTAAAAGCACAGTTAGTTACATATAAAATCCATCAAAGCATCATTTAATGACAGTGGCTGTTTTTTTTTTTTTTTTTTGCAGCATGCATTGGCTGTATATGTGGGTTAAACTCAAAGCAGTTTGACAGCTTAGGCTTCAGTTTCCTTACTGGTCCATCATACTGTAATTTACAAGCCAGCAATGCAATCCGTCTGTATTTTCCCATTTCTGTTGTTGATGTTATTATTGTTGTTCAGTTTATTCTAACCATTGTAAAAGTCCTTTTTCTCAGAAACCCTTTTCTTTTGCCAAAGAGACAGAAAGACTGTATGAAGCATTGAAGAGGAATTATCAGCAAGTTCAGAAAGAACTATCTGCATGCAATGGTAAGATTTCAAAATCACAACACCCTTTCTCTTATACACCCAGCATTAGAAAGCCACCTTGTAAAAACACTTATCATGGTGTCTTTATACTGTATGATGAGACTAGCGCATAAGCAATAATGAACGTATGAACTAGTGTTTTTTATTTTTTTCATATTTGACAAAAGCAAATCAAAACAGCAGAGAATGTAAAGAAGGATGGAAGTCTTATGGGTTAAAGTGCTACTACTTCTCCATTGAGAAACTGGACTGGGCACAGAGCAGAGATTATTGTGTGGAGAAAGGAGGACACCTGGTGATTATAACCAGCCAACCTGAACAAGTGAGTGTAGTTTCTTGTTCCATATGTAATTTTAATATTGCCATTCATTTCACTTGTGTTGGTTACAGATGAAAATGTTGTGTGATTATTTTCTCCATTAGAATTTTGCATCTTCACAAATTGGAGAATCACACTGGATTGGACTGAATGACTTGGAAACTGAAGGAAAATGGATGTGGGTGAACAACCAACCCTTAACAGAGATGAGTATAAAGTAAGAACTGTTTTCACTCACAGGCACAGTACTCTAAGGTTTGTACAAGGTTCTTTGTAATATAAACAGATCTTTGAGGAAACTGACTGATTTTTATAATCTCTGAAGGTTCTGGTACATCTCTCCAGAGCTCGTAAGTGAGCCTGATAACTGGAAAAAAGAGGACCCTTCTGGAGAGAACTGTGCTGCCCTGGGGCATGAGGCAGGTTACTTTCATAAATGGTTTGATGCTTCTTGTCGTAATCTAAAACACTTCATTTGTCAAATGTAAAATACCATAACACTGTTTTAACTTCCATCTGTGCCTACAAAAACTGTAAGGAGGATAATTTTGGTTGTTTAAGTCTGATTGTCTGATATTCTAAAAGAGCCAATATATAATTTCCCCATAGTTTGTTTTTTTAAATACCATCTTCACATTCAAGTGCAAGTTAACCCCTTGTTAGACTTTTGTCAATAGTTTGACTCTCATTAATTTATTTCATTGAAGATATGTTAAAGGGTGCAATGGAACAAAATGTGATTATTTTCAAGGGGAAAGACCATTCTACTCAGGATTAAAACATTGAAGGAAAAGTTACGTTCCAGATGTGTTAATGCAGTGGGGAGAGAAGTAGCAATGGCTTGTTTTGTAGATCTAGCTTTTTTT
Organism: Clarias fuscus; assembly: GCA_030347435.1. Lineage (NCBI taxonomy): Eukaryota > Metazoa > Chordata > Actinopteri > Siluriformes > Clariidae > Clarias > Clarias fuscus. The sequence goes on along the minus strand of CM059217.1, from coordinate 5,732,627 downwards.
TTCTGCAGCAGAATGATAGTGGCAGACTTCAGGATGGTATGCAGAATGTGGACAGAGAACTTATCAGCTAAATATTTGGTTACTTTATCTTTACTTAATTTTGCATGTGTGGAGCTGTGACAGAACGGGGGAATATGTCAGAAAAGCATCATGGAGGCATTAGACTACAGCTCCCATTGGCCAATGCAGTCATGTCCACAATCACATTCATCACATCACCAGGTTTGCGGGAGGCTCCTGATTGGTTCTTATATTTACATTCAGTTGCATAATTTATCTAGTGTTATGTATATACATTATGATGATGTTAATTATAACCTTACAATAACACATTCTTGAATTGTCTGTTAGACCTGGCTTTAGGATACTGTATAGTCCAGTTTCTTCTTGTTTTGTTTGTTTCATGATTGTTGTTTGAGAGCCTTCACTGACAGCCTTTTCTCCTCTTATTCCTGCATACATAATGCAACCATTGTATATTTTATATCATGAATATTGTTTCATGCAGTTTAGACCATCTAATGCCACAAACTAAATGCAGTAATTCACCAAATACTAAATACAGTAATTCTCCAAATATTTGCGTTTGTGTTCTTGTTCCACCTCATCGTAATTAATTTGTAAAATGCATACAAAACTTATGCAAAACTTTAACATATAATGCTAAAAACCTTTATTACGAATTCTTGTCTTCAGGACTGAATATGACTCAAAGTGGCTCAGACTAAGTGAACTGAATTTAATTGTACTGGTGCTCTATATGGCCAATAAATTACAGAAGTCCGTCTGACAGCATGTGACTTTGTATCTAGGATTTTGCTTCATTTGGAGACAGTCTTCCATAGAAAAACACAACTTTATTTACCCATCAGTGCAAGTAGAGTGTGCTCGGGTGTGTTTGGTAGAAGGGTTCTGAAAATTTGTAATTTTCTTTAAAAAACTTTTTGTGGTAAATTGTCTATTTTGTAAAGCAAAAACTATTGCATTACTCTCTCTGTAGTAAAAATAAATAAATACAAAAATAAACACATTGTTTACTCTCACCCCAAGTCTGCTGTTCTTTCAATTTCACACTACACAGATTGTTACAAAGTTTTTATTTTAATGCTAAAATTGTTTGAATCATTATAATAGGCTGCTCTGAGATCTACTGTCCTGTTGTGTAATTTTAATAGTTTTTGCAATCCAGTGATGAACATTAAAGGAGACGCACCAGGCCGAGTATTCAGATGAGAAGACATACAGGTATTTTTCCCACTGCAGTTTGTAGGGCTGAGGAGACACAAATTAGCCCTAGGTGGGAAACACCTGATGCATTTCAGAGAAGAACCTGTATAGAGAAGAAACCAAAAGCCACAGTAAACTTTCTGCAAACATGAAAGTACTTCTAAACTAAGCATTAAGAAAAAAAAAAAAAAATTAATTTATTAAATCAGCCGAAAGTTCCTTTTTGTACATCATCTGCTTTCTCCTCTCTGAATATCAGCATCACCAGTCCAGGAGGATTTTTCTTCTTTACTTATATTTAAGGTCATTATGAATGACTTAATCTTCTATGACATTTTGGTATTTATGATTTTTCATTTATGCTACAATAAAGTAGTTTTTTTCTGTATATTGCATTGGTATGGGTCCTCACAAAAAAAACTCAGTCTGCACTCACCGCTCATCAGCATGGAGGCAAAAACCAGAACCAGGAACAGAATTTTCATTCTCTAGCATAAAGAGTGATATTGAATAAAAGAAATCATGATTAAAACTTACATTTAATGATCCACAGAAATGCTTACAAAGCGAATCTGGCTGGCGATACTTATATAATTTTAAACAGTTTTATTGTACATAAGACAAAATCTGAAAGCTCTGTGTAACTGTCACAATTATATTGATTGTATTATTTGTTTGGTTTATTGAGCTTTGAAGACCAATATTGTCATGGGTCTAGCTGGTGGTGCTGGCTAGACCGACTGATGGTGTGGTTGCCGTGGGCATGAGGGTAGGCATAAAGGCAGATGGGTTTTCAAACAGAAAGGTGTCTTTATTTACAAAACTCAAAACAGACACAAACAAACAAAGGAACCAAAACAACAAACTCAAACTCAAACTAAAACTAGGGCTCAGGAAAAACACAGGGAACGGCACGCTAACCCAGGGACAAGAACTGAACACAGGGAGCCAGGAGCTGACACAGGGATCTGACACAGAGAACTGGGGATGAGGAAACATGGAGCTGAAGCTAACTAAAGACACATAGGGGAACTAGAGACTGGAGAGACAGGACTGGAGACTGGAGAGACAGGACTGGAGACTGGAGAGACAGGACTGGCGAGACAGGGCTAGCTAGACAGGAGACAGGGCTGGAGACTAGAGACAGGACTGAAGACAGGACCAGGAGCACAGAGACTAGAGACCAGATGGGTTAGTGGTTAGTAAGGTTAGTAGCTACATGGAATACTGGGGACACTGGATGCTGGCCTAACCAGGTTAGTATCTAAAGGAGTTAGTGGCTAACCGGGTTAGTACTGACCTAATAGGGAAACAGAAAACAAGAAGCAAAGCACACATGAGGCTATTCCAAACTAGCGGCTAACCTACTAGCGACCAGAACCACTAGCAGTCAATCCCACTAGAGGCTAGCCTACTGGAGGCTAACCCAACTAGGGGCTAACCCAACTAGCAATCAAGGCCTACTAGCGGCTAACCCTGCTAGCGGCTAGGCCCTCATGTGGCTACACAAAACTAAACAGACAAAGAACTACACCAGAAGACAAACACTGGGAAGACACAGAACAGTACTTACACTGTACACAGGAGGAGACACAGCCTAACTAAACATGAAACAGAATGGCTCCATGAATCCACTAGAACAAGGAACATACAGTAAACCAAAACTAGAGCCCTCTAGAAAAACAAAGGTTACAAAACATAAACCCAATATAAACTTAAAGAAACAAAAAGGAATGCCCACATGACGGTAGTTACAAACAAACCAACAAATAGACAAACAATGCTCGACCCAGTTTCCCAGAACAAACTGCTATTTATAGAACCTTTAATGAGCCACCTCAGTTCAGGTGAGCACTCATCACCTGACTGAGATGCCTTCTGGGAAACTGAGTCGACCAACAAAAACTACAATGACAGAAAGAGTGACCTCTGGTGGAGGTTCCTAACAAATATCATTATTGGACATTTAAATTGTATTTTTGTTATTTTGTACCTTTATTTTGAAGTGACTTTTGCTTTGGGGTGCGCAAAATGGATTGAAAAAATGGGTTTTCTCCGGGGGGGAAGAAAAGGAAAAAAGGAAAAAATAATGCTTTGGTGACTCTTGTGCGAGACATGGGCAACTTGTGTTTATACACTCACCTAAAGGATTATTAGGAACACCTGTTCAATTTCTCATTAATGCAATTATCTAATCAACCAATCACATGGCAGTTGCTTCAATGCATTTAGAGGTGTGGTCCTGGTCAAGACAATCTCCTGAACTCCAAACTGAATGTCAGAATGGGAAAGAATATTTGGGCTCATGTGATTGGACAATTTTCAACGAGTCTTTTTCAGCACTTCTTATGGCAAGTGGAGCTGCTGACTGGATGCGATGTGAGTCATGCCTTTATTTTATGCTAGTAGTAATGATGCTTAATCACCTGATAAATGCCTATTTACTGGCGAGCATTAAAAGTTTAATTAAAATTTTGTTTGCGCCCCCCCCCCAAAAAAATTTTTTTGCCGCCACTGATTAAACATCAGGGGTGCTAATAATTGTGAAGGTGATTTAAGCAATTTTGAGCGTGGCATGGTTGTTGGACGGGCCGGTCTGAGTATTTCACAATCTGGTCAGTTACTGGGATTTTTATGTACAACCATTTCTAGGGTTTACAAAGAATGTTGTGAAAAGGGAAAAACATCCAGTATGCGGCAGTCCTGTGCAGTGGCGGCCGGTCAATACGGGGCGGAGGGGCGCCGCCCCCCTTAAAGTTAGGCATAGAAGAATGCTCCTTTAACATGTAATTATTTAACATAATAATTATTTATTTTAATAATTAAATAGTCATTTAGTCACAATATTCCACTGTATTTCTTAATATAATTTATTTGCAATAAAAAAAAAATCTAAACTGTATTAAGTTCATTTGTGTTCGTGTACGCGGGGCGCCGGACAAACGAGTGTCTATGTAGACAGGTACGTTTTTGAAAAGCATGTGACCTGAGGCTGAGCTCTGATTGGATTTTGTCAAATCATCCTCCGGGCGCAACTCTGTGCACCCTGAACCCTCCCACTTTTGTTCTTAGCGAATCAATATTGTTTTTAAATATTTGGGCTTATGTGATTGGACCATTTTCAACGAGTCTTTTCCAGCACTTCTTATGGCAAGTGGAGCTGGCTGACGTGAGTCATGTGAGTAATGCCTTTACTTTATGCTAGTAGTAATGATGCTTAATCACCTGATAAATGGCTATTTACAGGCGAGCATTAAAAATTTAATTTTTATTTTGTTTGCGCCCCCCCCAAAAATTTTTTTAGCACCAGCCGCCACTGGCCCCGTGGGCGAAAATGCCTTCTTGATGCTAGAGGTCAGAGGAGAATGGGCCGACTGATTCAAGCTGATAGAAGATCAACTTTGAATGAAATAACCACTCGTTACAACCGAGGTATGCAGCAAAGTATTTGTGAAGCCACAACAAGCACAACCTTGAGGCGGATGGGCTACAATAGCAGAAGACCCCACCGGGTACCACTCATCTCCACTACAAATAGGAAAAAGAGGCTACAATTTGCATGAGCTCACCAAAATTGGACAGTTGAAGGCAGGAAAAATGTTACCTGGTCTGATGAGTCTCGATTTCTGTTGAGACATTCAAATGGTAGAGTCAGAATTTGCCATAAACAGAATGAGAACATGGATCCATCATGCCTTGTTACCAATGTGCAGGCCGGTGGTGGTGGTGTAATGATGTGGGGGATCTTTTCTTGGCACACTTTAGGCCCCTTAGTGCCAATTGGGCATCGTTTAAATGCTACGGCCTACATGAGCATTGTTTCTGACCATGTCCATTGTCTCTGACATGTCCATCCCTTTATTTCCAGCAGGATAATGCACCATGTCACAAAGCTCGAATCATTTCAAATTGGTTTCTTGAACATGACAATGAGTTTACTGTACTAAAATGGCCCCCACATTCACCAGATCTCAACCCAATAGAGCATCTTTGGGATGGGGTGGAACGGGAGCTTCGTGCCCTGGATGTGCATCCCACAAATCTCCATCAACTGCAGGATGGTATCCTGTCAATATGGGCCAAAGTTTCTAAAGAATGCTTTCTGCACCATGTTGAATCAATGGCACGTAGAATTAAGGCAGTTTTGAAGGCGAAAGGGGGTCAAACACCGTATTAGTATGGTGTTCCTAATAATCCTTTAGGTGAGTGTAAGTAAAGGTTTAAACTCTCAAGAAAAGAAATTAAAGTTGATGTCAACCCGTAGAAGTTAACTGTTCTGTTAAGAACTGAAGACTATTCCCTTTGCTGGCATGCAGCCAACAAGGTATTTGTGTGTGTTTTATTATCTGTATTTAATTTACTGTGCATGCTACTATTCCTGTTAAGGTAACATCATTTGCACTTTCTTTTAATACTGCATGTTTAGTTTTCACGGTAGGTTTGGAAAGAAGTTCTAAGAGATCCACTTGTGTCTGCCTGTGCTTCGGGGGAATTACAGTGAAAACTCGACTGCTCATCGAGTTGACGGTGCAGCAAGTTTAAGTAACCACGTGTCTCCAGTACTACAGATGAGTTGGCATCCATTATACACACAGAAAGAAGTAAGAAGACGTACACAGTTTTAAAAGGCAACGTATTTAAGAGAAAACTATTAAGAACTTGGACATTAAAAGGTTAAGAGTGGTCTAAGAAGAGGGCTTTTGTGACGGTTTGCTAAATTAATTAATAGTGAACGTTCGTCATAGCGATGTGTGTTGAGAATGTTTGACTTATGTGTTCAGGTCATTTAATTCAAGGTTGTCATTTAAACACATTTAAGGTACAGTGGAACCTCGGATTGCGAGTAACGTCGTTTACGAGTGTTCCGCAAACCGAGCAAAGATTTTAAATAATTTTTTATTCGGAAACCGAGCAAATATTAGTTTACGAGCGCCGAGTATCATGCTTCACACATGCGACTCTTATTTTGACACCGAGCGTCAGTCTCTCACCTTACCCCCCCTCCCCCTCTCCCCCTCCCACCCTCCCCCCACGGCTTCGCAAACACAGAAACTCTGCTCGTGCGTGTGCAATTTGACACTGAAACACACACACACGCACAGACTCTCTCTCCCCTTTTCACCCCTCCCGACTTCACAAAGACACAGAAACTCAGCTCTGTCGCGATTCTTTTCAAAGGTAAGGTGCTGGTTCATTTGTTTTGTTTTTTTTTACTTTACAGCAGTGATTCCCTTAGTATGCGCTCACGCCAGGTCAGAGAGATTTATTTTTTTTCCTGTTAAAACAGTGTTTCCGTGTTTGTGTGTGTGTCCGTTTGTTGTGAAACTTAAGTGATTCCTTTAGTATGCGCTCGTGCCAGTCTCGCTTTTTTTCCGTTAAACCGGTGTTTCCGCTGTGTTTATGCGCTTGTTGTAAAACTTAAAAAGTGTGTCTGTTAATATACGCTCATGTCAGTCTCAGAGAGATTCTTTTTTTCCTGTTAAAACGGTGTTTCCGTTGTGTGTGTGTGTGTGTGTGTGTGTGTGTGTGTGTGTGTGTGTGTGTGTGTGTGTGTGTGTGTGTGTGTTTGTTGTGAAACTGTTGTGAAAAAGCGAGGTGGGGAGAGGGAGGAGGAAACGAGGCGAGGGAAGGGGCTAATTCCACACACACACACACACACACACACACACCAATGGGAACACTTATCTGTCGTGATTTATTTGTACTTTTTTTAAAGGTAAAGTGCCGATTAATTTGTGTTATTTTCATTTTATAGATTGTATTAATTATTTTTATGTATTTATTTTTGGGGGCTGTGGAACGAATAATTTGAGTTTTCATTATTTGTTATGGGAAATGATGATTTGGTTTAAGGAATACGAGCCCACTTCCAGAACGAATTATGCTCGTAATCCAAGGTTCCACTGTATTAAGGTATTATTTTTCGGTTTTCAAATATGTGTTTTGGAGATAAGTGAATGTTATATGCCATTTCATAGCAAAGTTTCTAAGTGTTTTGATATTTTGTATACAATATATTGAGTGTGTTTTGAAGAGTTATATCCAAACTTGGATTGCAATATTTGTTTGTTTAAGATAGGTATGTCATACCTGTAAATACCTTTTCAGAATAGTACCTTTTTTAGATGTAATATAGGTAATGCGCAGAAATATTTTTTCTCGATGTGGTTACTGGCAACCCGTAATACCTTTTCAGAATGGTGCCCTTTTTTGGATATACTACCTGTAATACCCATAAATACTGTTTTAGAATAGTACCTTTTTTGTATGTCATGCCTGTAATACCTGTAAATACCTTTTCTGGATGCAATACCTGTAATTCCGGAAAATACCTTTTCTCGATGTAATTACTGGCGACCCGTACCTTTCAGGTTTTTTTTGTTTGTTTGTTTGTTTGGTACCAAACCTTTTTGTTTTTTTAAATAAAGTTCACCCATACCTTTTCTCAGTTTTGTTGTGGGTGTGTCATTAGTAAATATGTACCTGTGTGTTGACTGGTGGTTGTGGCACAGCGCTGACTGACGCTACACATGTGTAGGTGTTGGAGGCCAGTGACACAGTGGCGAGCGATGGGGTGTTCTGCTGGCACTGCTCCATTTTGAGAGTCAAAAACGCCGGCAAGGAACTAAACTGCTTCTTACACTTCCTACACATGAAGAAACCATGATCTGGAGGGGAAAAAATGAATACGAAAATAACTCAGTTTATGCTTGATGCAGTGTATTTTCTCGACAAAGCTTTGAACTGTAAACTGGTAATAAACTGGCTCTAACACAGCAGTGTTTCCCCACATGTAGAGTACACGTATATGTAACCAGGTGGTTTGGGCAGTAATGTGTAATCCAGGGGTGTCCAAATCCAGTCTAATCTGTTAATTACTAGGTTCAGTGGATGTGTTTAGGTGTTGGTGAATAACAAACTGTGCTGGTCACTGGCCCTCCAGTACTGGATTTGGACACCCCTGGTGTAATCTAAAGGAAAACCCCTGCGATATATGCTGGCATAAGTTGATTGAATTCCTTTTTTTACGCATTAAGAAATACATGGAAAAAAGGACGCTGCCCCTTTAAGAAGTTGCGTGACTGAGCACATGTGTGGCAGAGACGCGGAAAATGCTGGAAGAGGCATGAGCCAGTGGAAACGTTCCTCCTAAAGCTTTGTCTAGTAAACAGCAAAGCTGTAGAAAAAATTAAGATAAAGGGGCTTTTTCCTCATTCAGTGCAGGTTGGATATCATGAGTGGGTGCTTTGTGTAGCCAGGAAAGAGCGCGTAAGTGTGTTCAATATATTGCTATAAAATGTGCTACATGGCCTAGATAGTTTATTAGCATGATCAAGGCTAATGTCAGTTAATATTGCATGCAGAGGGGAGAAGGTTCTGGAAGGGTTCTATGTATTTCTGCAGTACACGGAGGATTGTAACTTTGTTTTATTTTCATTTAGTGCCATTGTTAATGTAAATGTTTTATTTACTCTGTCATATTTTGCTTGCGTACATAATTGGTGTGATGTGCAATGTGACGTGTGTATAAGCAGCTCCTAATTGTTGTTTTCTGTATTTAGGAGGCTGCTACCGTTGTCTGTAGGGGGTTAAATTCTTTTAGGGAAGTTTAGTCTTAAGCCTAGAGGTTTCAAAATTAAACTCTATGCACCCAATGTGTATTTGATTGATTTTATTGATTTCTACTGGGTGTTTATTTTGTTTGTTTATTTGTTTATTGCTAAGAGCACTTAAGGCTAATATATAAATATAAATTTTCTTTGTAAGATGCAGTCGGGAATACAAGATCCCCACATAAAAATATTGCTTGTGTGGTTGGCCCTTTTATCTTAATCATACCAACGGAGGGCCACACAGTTTTGGTGTCAGAAGTGGGATCCTTTTGTTAGTCTTAGGGGTTCTAACTAGGTTAGAGAAAGAAGTGGGTGGCACATAGACAACGGTAGCAGTGAAGATTGGGCCAGCACTAGATGGTGTGGCGTGCCTGGAGAACCTGAAGGGAGGCGAGGAGGCTGCGTTCTCACATTGAAGGAGCCTCACCCAAGAGATCCAGTAAAACGGACAGTAAAAAAATGTTACACATTTGTTACAACATTGAAGTGCCATGGATGGGAACGTGGATGTCCCAGATGCCCAGGCTGGCACCAGTCGCACGGAGGGAAATGCAGCTGTTCCAGACCATGGTGATGTAGCTACTCCTATGTCACAACTCCAGTCACAGATTTTAGAGTTAGGCAGAAGACATGATGATGTACTGACAACCATTGCAAATATGAGTAATGTGACTACAAGATCATACGTGTACATCCCAAGGGAAAAACAGATTGTGCCTTTTTGTGGTGAGCCTGGTAAAGATAATCAAACTATAGACGAATTCATCAAAGAAGCTGGACGTGTAATTAGAGTAAGAGGGTTAACTCCTGAAGACCAAGTAGACTTCATTCTTTCCCATTTACGGGGATCCGCTTTAGATGAGGTTAAGCTATGGATGGGGAATTAGGGCAACCTCAGGAGTTATTCTCATACTTGAGGGGTGTGTTTAGAGAGAAGCTTATTACACCCCAGTTGCTTCATGCCTTTTATGCATGTAGACAGTTGGAAGGAGAGGATTTTCGTGAGTATTTACATGCTTTGTCCCAGTTACTAAACTCTGCTATCCAGCAGTCTCCAAGTGCAGTGTCTAACACTCAACTCACTCTTAGAGATCAGTTTGTTGAAGGAGTGAGGGACTCCTCTCTTAGAAGGGAGCTGCATAGGCTAGTCAGAGAAAAACCTCAGTCTACACTGTTTGTCATTTGTGAAGAGGCCATGATGTGGTGCTTAGAGGACCGACCTCGTGGAGCTAATATGGCTAGGAGTAGGTATATGGGTTCAGAAACAGTTGAGACACCTAGGGATGCAAACACAGCGAACACTACCCCTTCTGAGTTAGCAGATACCCTACAAAAGGGCGTTAAGTTAGTAGCTCAACAGAGTAAGGCTGTTGGTGAACTAACTAATGCGGTTCGTGAGCTAGCTACACAAAAAAGCAATTCAGGTTGTAGCCAGATTAGTAAGTCTAAGTTTAAGCCAAGATACACTGAAGATGGTCAACCAATCTGCCTGTGATGTGAAGGGGTTGGACATTTAGCCCGGCAGTGTATGACACAACGTGGCTCAAGGGACCAGTCAATGGTAAGGCCAAATAGTGTGCCCCAAGGAGACAGGGATCCCTCCACTGCAGCCAGCCGAGCAATGCTGGGTAAGCCCGAGAGCTCACCAAGTGGTGTATTGACTAGGGAAAGGTTTCTAGAACGGGCAGTAGGCAGGTGCCCTGAGGTTGATCTTCATATCGAAAGTGTACCTGTTAGATGTCTACTAGACACTGGACGTAACGTGAGCACGCTGACAGAGAGCTTCTTTAGAGAGCATCTCCATTGGGAAGACAAGGACATGCACCATACGGCTAAGTGGCTTAAGATAACAGCAGCTAATAAGCTCCCTTTGCCTTATTTGGGGTATGTCGAGCTGGACATACAAGTCATGGGATTAGTCATACCAGAATGTGGGTTTCTGATTGTTCGCGATGGGTGTGCAACTGTACCAGATTCATCCCCCCCAGCATCCTGGGTATGAATATAATTCCGAGGTGTAGGCAGTTAGTCAGTACAGAGTTGCCTGACAATGCCCTGGGAGGAGAGTTAGATTCTGTGTGGAGGGAGGCATTTCACCGAGTACAGGAGGCAGAGACTGGCTGAGACAGTGCGCACGGCTCGGGTAAGTGGAAAGCATAAAACTTATGTCCCTGCATCTTCTGTAACCACAGTTAATGCTAGAGTACATAGACAGAGAGTTGGATGTGAGACCTGGTTGCTGTTAGAGTCAGGAGGAACCTCTTTGCCTGGTGGACTATTTCCCATCCCCACTTTGGTGTCACCACACCAACTGGTGTTTCCAGTGCGGGTAGTCAATTTCTCACAAGATGATGTCTGGTTGTCTCCTAAGGTTAAGCTGGGTGTTCTTGGTCCATGTCGATCTGTCGACAGAAGCCCTTGCCATGTAAGATTTCAACGTGTTGCGGCAGATCATGATGAGGTAATTGTCGAACCAGGAATGACAGTAGGAACTGACAGTGAGGCGCAAATGCTTCTACAGAGGTTTCACATTGGTGGTACATCAGAGCAGCAATCAAAGCTAAGGTCACTTCTGTTAAAGTATGCTGAGGTGTTTTCAACTAGCGATGATGATCTAGGATGTACAGACAAGGTGAAACATGAGATTCCTTTAACCGATGATAGACCTGTCTCTCAGCCACACAGGCGCATTCCACCGAATCAATTTGAGGAGGTCAGGGGGCACATCTCTGAGCTGCTTCGGAAAGGGGTTATTAAGGAGAGCTCCAGTCCGTATGCTTCACCAGTAGTGCTTGTTCGCAAAACAGATGGAAGCCTAAGGCTGTGTGTTGACTATCGTAAACTGAACTTAAAGACCAGACGAGATGCATTCCCATTGCCTAGGATACATGAAAGCTTGGAATTATAGCAGTATGAAGCTCGAGCTCCTAGCACTAAAGTGGACAGTGACCGAAAAGTTTGAGTTACGACAGACAACAACCCACTTTGTCATCTCTCTACTGCTAAGTTGGGTGCAATTGAACAGCGCTGGGTATCCCAGCTGGCTGTGTTTGATTTTGAGGTGCAGTACCGCCCTGGGCGATGCAACACGGCAGCTGATGCTTTGTCACGGAGGTCGGGTTTGGAAGAGCCTGAGTCGTAGAGAGATGATGCGGAATATGATGACTGTGTGGCTATTTGTAATTCTCTCAAGACAGGAACAGCATTAGGACTAGATCTGTTGGCAGCAGGTGTAAAGGGCTATGACATTAGGCAGCTGAGAGCGTCTGAGGTGAACGAGAATACTGAGGGTGATGTGGCATGTGGAAACACTCCGACTCTGCCGGGATATTCAAGAACAGAGCTTCGTCAGTTCCAAGAGACAGACCCTACAATTAGCATGTTTAGGAAATTCTAGAGCAGAAAGGGAAAGCCCACCCGACAGGAAAGGTTAGGCTTATCTAAACCAGTACTTGCTCTGCTAAAACCATGGCACAAGATTAAAGAGAGACAGGGCCTTTTGTACCGTGTGATAGAAGATGTCCACCTGGGTGAATGCTGTCAATTGTTATTGCCTGCCTGTCTGACCGTGTCAGTTCTAAGGAGTGTTCATGACCAGATGGGACATCAGGGGATAGAAAGGACAGTAGGATTGTTGAGGCAAAGGTGTTTTTGGGTAAGGATGTATGAGGATGTTGAGAGGTGGGTGAAGAGGTGTCAGAGATGTGTGCTTTCAAAGATGCCACAGCCTCGTTCTTAGCTTCCCGTCCACTGGAGATAGTTGCGGTAGACTTTACAGTACTGGAGCCAGCTTCTGATGGACGTGAGAATGTCCTGGTTGTGATCGACGTGTTCACTAAGTTCAGTCAGGCGTTCCCCACATGTGATCAGAAGGCAGAGACTACGGCAAAGATCCTCCTTCAAGAGTGGTTTCTAAAGTATGGTGTGCCACAATGCTTGCACTCTGACCAGGGGCGGAATTTTGAAAGCGCTGTGATCACTGAGCTCTGCCGGTTATATGGTGTGAGGAAAACCCGCACCACACCACATCACCCACAAGGAAACCCCCACTGTGAACGGTTTAACAGAACCCTCCATGATCTTTTGCATGCACTTCCACCAGAAAAGAAGCGCAAATGGCCAGAGCACCTAGTTGAGGTGGTCTATGCATATAATAGACCACAGGTTACTCATCTGCTTTTTGGTGTTCAGCCACATCTCCCTGTTGATGCTTTGTTAGGGCAAGAGCCAGCGACTGATGTTGAGCCTAATTGGTTGGCAGTGCATAGGGAAAGACTGCAGGAGGCACATCGCAGAGCAAAAGAGTATGCTGAAAGAAAGGCTTCAGAGAGGGTTACTCAGCATGAAGGGAAGGTGTATTGTCCAGGAGTAGAAGTGGGACAATTTGTGTATTTGAGACATCATCCACTAGGAAGGGATAAGATCCAAGATGTGTGGTCACTGTGGAATACGAGGTAGTAGAGGTCCAGGGTTCTACATATACGGTGCAGCCGTTAGTTGAAGGGTTGGTCAAGCGGGTGCATAGGTCCACCCTCCGTCCCTGTGTGCGTCCCACCCCAGTGCCAAGACCGAGGTGTTCAGCAGGTCCTCCAAGGGAGGATCCTATCCCAATTTTAGAACCAGAGGAACAATTCCATGATCCACAGTGTGTGTTAGTGGAAGAGGTTAGATGTCCAAGGGAAGGGGTGGTGCCAATGCCTGAGAAGTTCAGTCAGTTTCTTCCTGAACCTTTGATGTGGTTTTGATGTGGAAAGACCAACATAATCTGCCTAAGACAGCCTGCAAGGCAGTGTCTTTTAGTCCAGATGTTTTGTCTCAGGTTCTAGCTGGTATGGTCCTTTACACTTCTGGGAAGCTTCAGGGAATGCGAGACGAGTAGGATGTAAGTAGTCACAGAGGACGATGACTATGGGTAGGGGAGAGTGTAACCAGCTGGTTTGGGCAGTAACGTGTAATCTCAGGGAAAACCCCTGTGATATACTGTATGCTGGCATAAATTGATTGAATTCCTTTTTTATGCATTAAGAAATGCATGGAAAAAAGGACACTGCCCCTTTAAGAAGTTGCGTGACTCTGTGCATGCTGAGCACATGCCTGGCAGAGACGCGGAAAATGCTGGAAGAAGCATGAGCCAGTGGAAACTTTCCTCCTAAAGCTTTGTCTAGTAAACAGCAAAGCTGTAGAAAAAACTAAGATAAAGGAGTTTTTTCCTCGTTCAGCGCAGGTTGGATATCGTGAGCGGGTGCTTTGTGTATCCAGGAGAGAACGCGTAAGTGTGTTCAATATATTGCTATAAAATGTGCTACATGGCCTAGATAGTTTATTAGCATGATCAGGCTAATGTCAGTTAATATTGTATGCAGAGGGGAGAAGGTTCTGGAAGGGTTCTAACTTGACAGTTATTTATGTTTGTTTTATATCAGTTGTAGACATTAAAGTTCTAGCGAGGAAAGATGTATTAACATTATCTTGATCAGAGACAGGAAAGAAGATCTGTTTATTGGCCGCTTCCTTAGCTACCCTATCAGCCAATATACACAGTTCAAGTTATTGTAAGTTTGTTTTATTTTCATTTAGTGCCATTGTTGATGTAAATTTTTTATTTACTCTGTTTAAGTCATATTTTGCATGCGTACATAATTGGTGTGATGTGCAATGTGACGTGTGTGTAAGCACCTCCTAATTGTTGTTTTCTGTATTTAGGAGATTGCTACCGTTGTCTGTAGGGGGTTAAATTATTTTGGGGAAGTCTAGTCATAAGCCTAGAGGTTTCAAAATTAAACTCTATGCACCCAATGTGTATTTGATTGATTTTATTGATTTTAGTGATTTCTACTGGGTGTTTATTTTGTTTGTTTATTTGTTTATTGCTAAGAGCACTTAAAGCTAATATATTTAATGCTGTATTTTCTTTGTAAGATGCAGTCGGGAACATAAGATCCCCACATAAAAATATTGCTTCTGTGATTGTCCCTTTATCTTAACCATACCAATGGAGGGCCACATATATTTATTAAATATATTGACAGTTCCCACTCCCGCTAACAGAAAAAACAGGTACAGGAGCTATAGCGCGAGAGAGAGCGGTGTAAGACCAGATCAAGTCAAGTGAAATATTGTACTGTAATTAAATGATTTCATAATCACAGTAGTAAAATTACAGTACAAATTCAGAATTTAAATTTAATGTAGGCGTTTCTTATTTGCATCGAATTTAAGCAAAGTAAACGTTATCTGAGTGTGCCTTTAAATTTTATCACGTGTAATACTCGCGCAGCCAGAAAACAGAATTTGGGCATGCATCAGAAAAAGTGGGTGTGGCAGAATTATTGTCAGATTAGTGTGCAAAAACTATATAATAAAACTATATAAGCTAAATAAGCGTTATAAGACTCTACTTACACATTTTACAAAATCATAAAGTTGTCATAACGTTTTGTCATCATTGTAAATACAAGTAAGCAGGGTGCGCTATTCTGTATCGGTTTCAGTTAACTTGAGAGTGCCAGAAAAGTTAATCGAAAACCATGTATACTTGCCATACAGACGCAATGCATTTATCGGGACTTACTGTACACAAAGCACTGTACAATGAGCATGTTCATCTGTATGCAATCATGTATATTACGTTTATTTAAAAATAAATTAGAATAACTGGAGCATGTAGCCAGACAAAAATTTGTCGATGGTCCCTAAAATACCGCTTTTGAATGTCTGAATATCAAACTAACTTCACCGCGGTCATCTTTCTCTCCAGACATTTTGAAGACTATATTAATATTCTGAGCTGCCTGACTCCTTCTGTACTGAGACTTTTGAAGGCTCTCATCTTGCCATGCATCAGATCTAAGGAGCTGATTAAGGTCTGAAAACCAATCTGAGATTCTGGAACTCTTTGGGTGTCCAAGAGTTCTTTTGCACAGTGCCACAATAAAGTTTTTATTTTTGTTCAATTTATGACATAAAAAGTAACTATGCACCAATGTTTGCTAAAAATATTATGCTTTTTTTTTCCATTTCCAAGAGAGACTGTGTTATCTTTTCAATTTAAAAAAATCACCGAAATCTGTTATTTATCAAGGGGTGGTCAAACTTTTACATAAGACTGTATAATGTAATATTATAATGTAATATTCTGAGAGAAACTGCTGCTATTGTCTAATTTATGTTTTCACCTGTATGAACATGTATACTATGATAGATACTTGGATAGAAACCTGTGGACAAAGTAGACAGGACATTGGTACTCGATCCACCAGATTTCATAAACACCATTTCTTGATAAACCACACAATGGTGAAACCTGTTTTTTTTTTTTTTTTGCAGCTGAAGCTGGCAGAGAAACTTTAAACTAATCCAATGTTCTCCCTTATTTAAATCATTAAATAACTGTGTGTAGGGTGTCACATAGTGGTTACATGAGGAAAGACAGTTTAATACATTTAAGCAGGAATTTCAGCAGGAGTGAAATTGATAAAGGTCACACAATATAATTAGATGATCACATCCAATAGTTCTCTTAATCTGATATAATATTGCATTTACTGTTTTTTTTTTTTTTGTATTATTTTTGCATTTTGTATAGTGAATAATTTGTTAAAATCAGACTTGATTTCAGGTGAGTCATGAAAAGCTTAAAAGATTTTTTAAATGGGGGGATTAAATTCTGGATGATTTAAACTTTTCCCTTGTAATCAGAAATGGAGAGTGCGTATGAAATGCACAAGATGAAGCATCAGGACCTCATCTCTTGCAAGGGTAAGACTAGCCTTTTTCCTCTTTCTTAATTTGATCATTGATTTGAATTCTTCTCTTTTGTATTAGAGACAGAAAGGCTGTATAACGAACTAAAGATGAAGCATCATTGGCTCATCTTAGCCTACAGTGGTACGTTTGTTCATGTTTTTCAATTTATTCTTAGTTACCTTTTTTTTTATTCAAAAACCTTTTTGCATCAGAAACATGTTTATTCTGTTTTAGAGACGAAACATCTTTACAAGATGCTGAAGGTCAAGTATAAGCAAGTTCATGAACGGATCATAGCGTGTAATGGTAAGGCATTTCCCTTCTAGTACTTTCTTTACTCAGTCACCTAAAAAGTCAATAATGGCCACAATAGGAAGGCACACGAATACCAAGATTCAAGATTCAGTAATTTTATTTGTCACATACTGTACATGGTTGTACAAGTATAACAGTAGTGAAATGCAATGCAACAAACTCCAGACTGTGCACATAAAAAAAAAAAAAAAAGTATACATGTATGTACAAAATAAAAATATACTAAGGAGACAATTAAATAAATTATATAAACAATTATATACAAATTATATACAATGCACCACTGCACATGCCGCCCAGCAGGTAAAAAGCCCAAGACTGCCCATAGCAAAGAAACTCCCAGATGAGATCTCATGTAATCTCTTCTTTGTCTCCTAGACAGAAATGAGCCATCTTTGAGACTTGAATGAGATTTAGATGTTTTCTTCATCATCTCAAGGGTGTCTAAAATGTGCCTCATTACCTTTAAATCTCAGAGATAGTTCATATTTGTCTTGTGTATGACTCACATATGCAGAAATGAGCCATCTTTGAGACTTGAATGAGATTTTGGCCATTTTCTGCATCTCAAATCTGTCTCAAATATGGCTCGTTACCTCTAAATCTCAGAGATAGTTCATATTTGTTTTGCGTGTGACTCATTATAGTTTTTGTTTCACCAAAGCAGTGTTTCCCAAACATAAAGTATACATTACTTGTGTGGGAGATTTTTCTCCTACACTAGTTACTGTTGCCATAATTACAAATATTACACAAACACTGTAACTTTAGTAAAAAAGGACCAAAGAACAACTCAGGACTCTATGCAGATCTGGATGAGGTAAGAAACCCAAGTGAGCCGCGCTTGAATGCTTAGGTCATAAATCTAAGCATGATCAAGAGCAGACTGAATTCTACAGAAATATTCATGCCTTTTTATACAGTTTTTCAAGAGGAGGTGCCCATCCTTATCACCCCCTCCTTTGTAAGTTCTCCTCATTCCTGTAAGATGTTCTACCCAATTCCTGGAAGATGTTCCCATTATAATCCAACATTTTTCTTATAAATTCTCTTATTCTAATTATAGTTTTTATATCTTATTTTATTATGTCATATACCTCGTCATCTAACTCCCTACGTCATCTATATCAAGTTATTAGATTTTTCCAGTTATAATAAATTTTTCTTGCAAATTAATTTCCATTATCTTTACACTTCTTGTGTTTAGTTTATAAAAAATAACAAGGCAGTACTTATTTTTTGTGTCTACTTAGTATTCTTAAAACTGATCGTGTGTCTTTTGGTTATTTGTCTATATTCTTACTTAGACATGTGTGCGCGACTGCAGGTGCACATGCAGCATGTGTAACCAACACCTGTTTCAATCCTTCATTAAGTTTGCTCGTCTGGGCATGAGATACGTCCGGGACTTGGCGCCTTATCTCATGCTTGTGTCTCTGTCGAGTCCAGCACCTAGCGCCTTATCTTGTTTATTCCTCATACACATGACAGCTAAAAAAAGAAAAGTACAGTTTATGTCTGGGTCACTCTAGGCTTTTCCCATGTACTTTGGGTTCCCATGGTACACTGAGTATCACTACCCATCTCCTTACTGTTTATGTTTCACGACCTGTCTTATAGTCGTCTTCTTTTCTTGGCTCACCTCTGAGTGAACCCATTATGTTTTCTTCTGCCACTAACTTCTAATTTTTATGATATGCATAGGTCCTTTTTACTTCTACTTACTTCTGCACACTGATCTTCTCTCTGCTTACTTTTATCTTCTGTCACTTAAGATTAATATTGTTTGCACTAAGATTAATATTATCATATTGTTACATTGCTGCATACACAAGTATATTTTACAAAAATATGCTTACACTTGTAAACTGTGCATTTGGGTTTTCTGATATGTTCTGATATGATCCTTTAAAAATAATTGCTTAGTCACATGTGTATAGTTAGTTAAAATGAAATTAAATTGAGTTCTCTATATTGAGGAATATATTCTGCTGAAAAAAAAGTCAGTCTATATTGCATAATCCTGACTCATATACAGTATATTTATTAAAACATAATGCAAAGAATGGCTAAAAATTCTTTGGGGGTTAAGGGCTAGGGTTCTTTGGCAAACAGTGCCATCTACAATAAAGACTGTTTAGTACTTTTTTATATACATCCATTTACTCTTCACATACGGGTAGATGGACGGGAGGGTTAGTAGTTGGATCTCTAAAATGAAGATATGTAGATATGTAGGTTGGTAACAATTAAAGTCAATTACAAAATTGCTTTGTAATAGATCTAAATCAAAAATCTAGCTTGTTTATTTAAAAAAAAAAATCCAACCACCTGTTATATTACTGTACATCCAGGTGTCTCTAGTTGATCAACATGGCTAACCTTTTACAAATGTGTACACCATAATGAATTTATTGAAATTAAACTGGCAAATGGCAAACTTACTTTACATTCTGTACAAATGTTATTACCAGTAAAGAACTAAAATACAATATACAGAATATTTTTTATCGGGAAATGAAGCAATGAGATAATGTTTGTGTTCAGTGATTTCATACACTTATCATTTAAGGCCAAACCTATTTTTGATTATACATTTATGACTAAATGTTCAACATTTTTTCATGGCCAACCCAATTAAGCCTACAGTACATGTAGACTCTAATAAAACATAATTTTTCACAATTTCTCCCACACATGCTCGAAGCCTCCAAATGTTTAAGTGGCCAGCGTGTTAGAGAAGTGCCTCGGTGTCAAGTCAGCAAAAAACACTTTATCCATCATTCATCCAGACCTTTAGGTGGCGGTAGCGCACCACCTACTTCGCCTGCCGCAGATCAAATGAAGATCAAGCGGAAATTAAAATGAATTATTATTGACAAGGAGTCAAAATGTAAGTTAAAACCACAGAGTCTGTGGTAAAAAAAAAAAAAAAAAAAAAAACTGTGGTATACTTAGCTGAAATTTACACAGCTTACGTTTGTTCTTAAATTGCAAAAGGAATTCAAATGCTACCTGCGGGTGGTTTAGCATGTGGATTAGCATGTCTAGGTAACTAACACTTTTACACAGTTCTTTTTTTTTTAATGGTAAAAATCAGTCAGCATATCCTAAGTTAACCAGTGTGGTTTGACTAAGTTACTTTTTACTCTTTTTTTTTTTTTTTAAATAGTAAGTTAATGTTTACTGTATAATCAGTTTTTACAAACCAGTAGTTTTATTATAGAGTGTTCAGTGTTTAACAGTAGTTACCAGAACATGTAACTTTAGGGACATCAGTTAATTAGACCAATACGTTTGTTTGTGAAAAGGTTATCTTGGTAATTATATACATTTTACTTTAACTGCGTTCTTTTCAGAAGCATGCCACCTCAGGAGATCAAGAATGCAGGAGAATGTTCTGGAGTTTCCATAAGCACATCATCAGTCAGGTAAGTAGCAGCCCATGAGCAAGCTCAAGCCAACCTCTCAACCCTCAGACAGTTTGGAATGGACTAGCTGAATGGTGTTTAGGTAAATCTTAAATGTTTTAATATATATATATATATATATATATATATATATATATATATATATATCTTTCTTGTTCAATTAGATACTAAGCAACTCCAGGAGTTTCAGACTTTGGACAAACTTGTTGGACATCCACCACTAGAGAAGACTGATGTAGCCGGTGAGAGAGAACTTTTCCTGCCATTGACCCGTTCTTGTAGCCCTTACCTACAGCAAGCAACCAATTTTCCTTTAAATATTTTCATCTCCTTTTCGACAATTTTTTTTGACTGGAGGATTCTCACAATGCTGTGGCCTTTGTGTAACTCCTGTATAAATCATACTTTGAGTTGAGCAGTGTTACACTTAATATCTTTGTCAGGTTTTTATGACATTTTGTATCATTTAGTGTCTTGGTTTGCCAGATTTTGCTGGTGTCTGTTATATTGTGTGAATTGTAAATTTACTACACTGTATGCTTTTAATTGAGGATTTTTGATATGTTCAATAAAACTACAATATTTCTCATTTGTGTTTCATGCATCTCATTTATATCTGACTTTTATCTCATTATGGTCTTATATATGGCTCATTTGCTTCTCCTTCAAATGCTGTTCTGTTTCTCATGTACAGCTCAGATTTCTCAAATGTTTCTCAGGGATGTCTCACTTTGTGTCTCAGTTATGTCTCTTTGTTTCTCCTAAGTGGGGTTTAGGAGAAATAGAAAAGACAAAGCCAAGCTTGTAATGAGACAGCTCAATTCAGTCTCATGAGACAAGAAAAAGCTCATTCTGAGCAACAAAATTTAGCTATGGGTGCCTACAATTCTGAGCTTAGACATAATTACATATCCATATATGCATATGCTCATAGTTACTGTTATATATATATACTGTAATATGTATGGGTATGTGTAGGTGAGCACATACATTTTTTGTAAGAAAAATTTTTGTTTCTGCCTGTGATACACCACCACAGTGAATTTAAAATTAAATGTTTATGATATGAGCCGAAGTGAAGATGCTTAAATTCAAGGGCTTTGACATATTTTGTCAAAAACCAATCAGTAATTACAGTCATTCTCTCTCTCTCTCACACACATACATGCACTATTCTCAAAAGCTCAAAAGTCTCCTTTCATAATTCAGCAAAACTGTACACTTTGTGGAGAAGGATGGAAGTCTCTTGGGTTAAAGTGTTACTACTTGTCCACTGAGAAACTGAACTGGGCACAGAGTAGAGATCACTGCATGAAGAAAGGAGGACACCTGGTGATTATAACCAGCCAAACCGAACAGGTGAGTGTAGTGGGGCTTCTCATTCCAGTTTTTCCAGATAAAATTGAGTCGCTGTTGTCTGTTTTATGAGTTGGAAAAATGAATTTCTGCATAAGAATTTTCTGTCTTCACAAATTGGAAAAACACACAGGATTGGCTTAAATGACTTGGAGACTGAGGGAAAGTGGAAGTGAATGAACAATCAGCCGTTAAACGAGACTGGTGTAACGTGAGAGCACAGTCTATGAACTCATTTCACTGTCTCTGTATAAGATCTACCATGCTCCAACAATATCAAATACCAATCTTTGCATTTATATAGACTATTCAATAGTTAGATTTTTATAAAAAAAAAATTGTATTATTTCTGAAGTTTCTGGTATAGTGCACCAGAATGAGCCTGATAACTGGAAAGCGCAGGACCCTTCTGGAGAGAACTGTGCTGCTCTGGGTGATGAAAATGGTAACGCACATAGGTGGTTTGATGCTTCTTGTCGTAAGATAAAAAATTCATATGTGAAAAGTAAAAAAAAAAAAAAAAACTTTTCTCCTCAAATGGATTAGTTCTTGAAAATAGTGTTTTTCTAAAGGATAACTTTTGGTTGTTGAGTTATTTGATATTGTAAAACTGCTAACATTACATTTACTTATAATTAGTTGTAAAATGTACATATCTCAATTTAAATTTGAATACAAAGCAAAGATGCATTTTTCTTTTTTTACCGAAACTATTGTTTTACTTTTCTATCACATTGTAAAATCCTTAGATTTTTAGCTTGTGTTAAGTACTAGATGATTAGACAATATGATGTCGTGTATGCATCTTTTCTCCTGCTCCTCGTGAGGTTTTTCTAGAAGGATGAACACCTTTCTTTCAAAAGGTCTTCCCTCAGTAAGAACATATTTTGCTTTTAAACCCCACGTGTATATATTTATACTGTAAATTAGCACAAATTTAGGTTGTCTAAATTTAAATATAATGTTTAGTTTAAATACCATTAAAGAAAATGTAAGAAGTAATAAAATACATGGCTTGAAAAAATGTGTGTGCTATGTTATAGAGATTTAGAGAAAACCAAATCTGTTTGTTAAAAGTTACTATATGAATTCTCTCACTTCTCTTAAAACCCAGGGCGTATTGCTTGAGTGTTTCAATGCAATACACATGCTGTATTTCTTTTCTCTTCTCTTTCAACAGAAATTCTGTCCTATCAACCCAATTACTACACTGTCACTGGGTTTAGAAATAGACAAAATACTGGATTCTGTATCTTTGAATGTGCAAATAGCAATTATATATTAAAAATAATTCAAACAGTTATTATTCAAATTTTTCGTTGTACAAAACATATTGTGCAGTTTGTCCAGTATTTTACTGATAATTGTTTAAGTGTTATTGTACAGGTCTTCCTAGCTAATACCCATATCTTGTTAAATAAGAAAAAACAGGAAGCAAATACAACCTGAGATGGAAAAATATTGTATAATTTGTTTTCTGTTACAGAGGGGTTACTGTACACCTTTCAGTAAGGAATAAAAGAAGATCCCAACATGTCTTGTGTAAAAGTTTGCACCCCCTCTTTTAATAAAAAAACAAATATATATATATATATATATATATATATATATAATAAATCAATAATTTAATAATTTTACTTTAAAAAAAATATCTGATCATAGGGGGTCTTAGTATTAGTTTGTTTGGAAGGGTTGTCAAGAGAAAGCCTCTTCTGTCTAAGAACAACATTGAAGCACAACTTCAATTTGCAAAACTGCATCTGAACTAACCACATGCCTTCTGGACCAGTGTCCTATGGACAGGTGAGACCAAAGTGTTAAACCCCTCAACATCTAGTCAAAGTCCAGATCTCAACCCAATTGAAAAGCTGTCACAGGACCTTAAGAGCACATAAGCGAATGCCCAAAAACCTCAATGAAGTATAACGAAGAATGGGCCAAAATTCCTGCTCAACAATGTGAGAGGCTAATAAAGTCAATAAGGAAATTATTAGTTATTGCTGTTAAAGTTGGATTTACAAGCTATTGAAACTTATTGGGTACTTATTATTGTCCATATGATTTTTTTTATTTTTATTTGTCCTGCTTTTGGTTTAATAATTAATGGCACGATGAAAAAGATTATGCATTGTTATTCATCTGAGGTTTTATTTGCTTAACACTACGCTATGATCAGATGATTTTTATTATGTGAACACAGAAGTAATATAGGGGGTTTTAACTTTTACACATGACTTTGGATCACCGAAAACAAAATGCTGTAATCATGGTTGAGTGTGCATCACTCTCAACTCTGAATACATGCACGCATAACAAGCACAGCAGTTGTTGCAGTGCGGTGCTATCGCACTACGGCAGGCTCTCACTTCCTTAATGATAATAAATAGTGGGGTAACTGCAACATTTCCTGGTATCGCAGTTCGCCTTAAGACTGTAATGTGAAGCACTGTGTAGAAAATGAACAGAACAGGAATTGCCCAAAAGGTAGATATCTGATAGATAGAATTTTTTTATTTATTTGTTTTTGATGGTTTACACGTTTTATGTGATTAGGCATTTTATGTGATGAGGAATCTTTCAGTCATTAGGACCAAGAACAGAAGAAACTTATGTGAATATGCAGAACTGGTATACGCCGCACCAACCGTGCTCAGGTACATCTTGTTTTAATAATAAAAATTATGATAATTAGAATTGTATTAATTTATAGCAACATGTGTTATAAAGCCATCCATGAGAAATATTAATTCCTGTTATTGCTTTATTATCGCTGCTATAAATAGTATACAATTTAGCATTTTTCTTTTCGTGAGATTTTAAGATACTGTAACAAACACAGTGCCTTGGAAAAGTATTCATACCCCTTGAACTTTTCCACATTCTGTCACGTTACAGCCACAAACATAAATGTATTTTATTGGGACTTTATATGATGGACCAACACAAAGTGACATAATTTTGAAGTGAACGAAAATGATAAATGGTTTTCAAAAAGTTTTACATGTATACATTTCTCAAAAAACAAAACAAAACCTGTAGACATTTTTTTCTGGCAATAAAAAGAAAAAAATCTATTAAAAACTTATTTATATGTATATATAAATATATACTGTATAAAATGGGCAAAATAATTGTATCATGTGTTAGAATTAGTTAATTACCTCAAATTTGACTGGCAATTTTGACCATCAGCCTTGAATTGGCGAAATATTTAAGGACACACATACAGTGGGGCAAAAAAGTATTTCGGCAGCCACCAATTGTGCAAGTTCTTGTTCTCCCATCATCTTAAAAAGATGAGGGAGGCCTGTAATTTTCATCATAGGTATACCTCAACTATGAGAGACACAATAAGAAAAAAATCCAGAAAATCACATTGTAGGATTTTTAATGAATTAATTGGTAAAATAAGTATTTGGTCACCTACAAACAAGCAAGATTCCTGGCCTGTTCTTCTTTAAGAGGCTCCTTTGTCCTCCACTCGATACCTGTATAAATGGCATCTGTTTGAACTCATAATCAGTATAAAAGACCCCTGTCCACAACCTCAAATAGTCACATTCCAAACTCCACTATGACCAAGACCAAAGAGTTGTCAAAGAACACCAGAAACAAAATTGTAGACCTGCACCAGGCTGGGAAGACTGAATCTGCAATAGGTAAGCAACTTTGAAGAAATCAACTGTGAGATCAATTATTAGAAAATGGAAGACATACAAGACCACTGATAATCTCCCTCGATCTGGGGCTCCACGTAAGCTCTCACCCCGTGGGGTCAAAATGATCACAAGAACTGTGAGCAAAAATTCCAGAACCATATGTGGGCACCTAGTCAATGACCTGCAGAGAGCTGGGACCAAAGTAACAAAGACTACCATTAGTGACACACTGCACCGCCAGGGACTCAAATCCTGCAGTTCCAGATGTGTCCCCCTGCTTAAACCAGGCCCGTCTGAAGTTTGCTAGAGAGCATTTGGATGATCCAGAAGATGATTGGGAAAATGTCATATGGTCCGAAGAAACCAAAATAGAACACTTTGGTAAAAACTCAACTTGTCATGTTTGGAGGAGAAAGAATGGAGTTGCATCCAAAGAACCCCATACCTACTGTGAAGCATGGGGTCGTTCGGATCCGTTTAAAGGAAAGAGTAAATGGGGCCATGTATTCTGAGATTTTGAGTGAAAACCTCCGTCCATCCGCAAGGGCATTGAAGATAAAACGTGGCTGGGTCTTTCAGCATGACAATGAAAGTCTGAAAGTCTGTTTTGCCCAGCGACAGTCCCAAAACATCCCTGCTCTAGAGGAGATGGAGGAATGGGCCAAAACCTTGTAGACTTGCAGAAAACGTTTGACCTCTGTCATTGCCAACAAAGGGTATATAACAAAGTATTGAGATGAAATTTTGTTATTGACCAAATACTTATTTTTTACCATAAATTCTTTAAAAATCCTACAATGTGATTTTCTGGATTTTTTAATTATTATTATTTTGTCTCTCATAGTTGACTTATACCTATGATGAAAATTACAGGCCTCTCTTATCTTTTTAAGTGGGTGAACTTGCACAATTGGTGGCTGACCAAATACCCCACTGTTAACTAGACGTTTCTCAGTTCTAGTTCTAGAAGTTTTCTGACTCAGGGTAGTGGGTCTACAGGACTGGAGCCAGGAATCTCTCCGTAGGAAAATTATATGATTTTTTTTTTCCTCAGATATTTCTGACCATGGTGAGCTCAATGCCAACAAGAAAACAGCAAAGATCTTCATATCTACTCTTGTTCTCCTCTTAATGCTTGTAGCTTTATCAACACTCTGTGCTTTGGGGATCTTATGTGAGTGTTGATTATATTATAATCATATAGACATCATAAAGTGTATATTGAATTTCTATAGGATAAAACATCCATTATATTTAAATCCTGTGATAATTCAACTGCAAGTTACAGAACCAGTGGTAAATTTCCTTTTTTTTTTAAATTGCAGAAATGGGTGTTCCTTCCATCTCTTAAAGTTAATAATATAAAAACTGCAGCTATGTTGATGAGAAAATGTGATATAGCAAAACACTCGCTTACAGTTATAAACAACATTGGAGGCTTTTGACATGCTTTTATTACAACGTACATTTCTGTACATAAGGAATTATAACATTTAGTTTTTATTATTCTCAGTATGAAATAACCCTGAGAATTCATGTTCAACAGATCACAATAAGGTGCGGTCATGTACGAAATTAAATGAGCAGTATGCTAATATTACAGCAGCATTCATGATGCAAGAAAACCAAACAAAAGGTAAGTGTTTTCTACAGCTTTCTGTGTTCAGTGTCAGTGTATAGTGGGGGGAAAATAATTATTTGATCCCCTGAAGATTTTTTTTTTTAAGTTTTCCCACTTAAGGAAAAAAAGGAGAGGACTATAATTTTTTTGTCAGATGTTTATTGTAAAGGATAGATACGGTACGGTTTATAAACCAAAAATCCAGAAAATGCCCATGATACAACACTTATTAATAGATTTGCATTCCAATGAGGAAAATAAGTATTTGATCTCAAAGCAAAACATGTACCACATTCCTCCAGCACTGCTCGGCTGGTCACACCATCTCTCAGAGATCAAGAAAGACATGCATCTAGGTTCTAGAATGAAATTCCTATAGATGTCCGTACAGCTGTACGTGCGGTGTGCATATTTTTCTTATGTAAATCTAATATTTTTTAGTATACTTTGTGGCATCTGGAAATTAAACTGCAAAAGATAAAAAAAAAAAAACTAGAAACACCACCACCAAAAAACAAACAAACAAACAAACAAAAGCCAGACCCACCATTAACAACTGAGAACAGATAAAAATCATGCAGTTCTAATATACCGTGTATAATAGCTATGTATGAAGATTTTGGCTTGAGGCGTATGAACAGGGCTTAAGAAAAACTTGGTAAAACGATAATGAAAGTAAAAATAAATCAAACTCTACATCTATACACCATTGTATATACATAAATGTGTGTGTGTGTTTTTTTTTTATCTCATCTTGACAAAAGCAAATCAAAACAACAGCCAATGTGAGGAAGGATGGAAGTCTCTTGAGTTAAAGTGTTTCTACTTCTCCACTGAGAAACTGAACTGGACTCAGAGTAGAGATCACTGTGTGGAGAAAGGAGGACACTTGGTGATTATAACCAGCCAAACTGAACAGGTGAGTGTATGGTTTCTCTTTTCATATATGATGTTTATAATGACATGAATTCCTCTTGTATTGATTACAGGTATAAGCTGTGCGTTAATATACTGTGATGCTATTTTCTACATTAGAGTTCTGTATCTTCAAAAATGAAAGAATCACACTGGATTGGCCTGAATGACTTGGAAACTGAAGGAAAATGGATGTGGGTGAACAATCAGCCCTTAAAGGAGACAGATGTAAAGTAAGAACCGTGTTCACTCACTATCACTTTACTGGAGCTATAAAACATCCAGTGATTCTACGTGCTCAACAGTAAACTGACACCTTTTTCTATACTATGAAGGTTCTGGTACATCTCTCCAGAGGGCCTAAGTGAGCCTGATAACTGGAAAAAAGAGGACCATTCTGGAGAGAACTGTGCTGCCCTGGGGCACGAGGATGGTTATTGGCACAAATGGTTTGATGCTTCTTGTCGTAAACTAAAACTATTCATTTGTGAAAAGTAACATGACACAGTTTAAACTTGCATCTGTGTGTGCAAAAACTGTTTTTAATGAATGTTTAAAACCATTCTTCAACAATAGCCAATGTAAAATTTGCCTGCCGTTTTTTTCTTCTTTTTTTTTTTTAAATACGAACTTCACATTCCAGTGCAAAGTGACCCCTTTTTCGACAAAAATGAATATAACGTTTGTCAGTATTTTGATTTTAGATATTTTAGATGAAGACAAGGTCAGTTACACGCTTGAAGATGTTTAACGATTTTGTGAATCAAAAGATGAAGATTGCGCTTGAGAGAGAAATTATCTTAGAATTATATTTTCTGTGTATCATATTTAAAATAATTTCAAGAGTGTAAAACAAAATCACCAATACTGGACATTTGTATTTACTTTGAAAACTAAAACTCTTGATTAGATCTTAATGTCTTGCATTTAAATCAAAATAAATAATAATAATAATTTGCCAGAAGGGTGAAAGGCACTCATTGTAAATAAAGATTTCTGTATTAGATGGATAAACATTGTTCTTTTAAAATATACTTCTCAACTCTTGATTATGCTTTTTATATATAACTCCCCAATGCAATGCAACAGTTTTTATTTGTCATACGTCTGTGTCCTTACCATATGTTGTGCATGCTTACTGATGATTGAGAACTTTTTATCTTACCTAAAGCTACATGCAATATCAGTTTGATTAAAAAAAATATATATATATATATTAAAGTTTACATGGCTTGAAAATATAATGTGTGTGGTATATAAAATATTTTGCACAATGTCCAATGCAGCAAGAGACCACAGAAGGTTGACTGGTTTAGGGATGGAAACGGACAAATCTGAAGACAAACTTTAGGATTATAATCATTTGACGGAGGGTACCATCATGGCAGTGGGTATGGGAGTGGAGGGGCTTGAATAAGCATCACCTGCAGATACAGGTGTAAGGGGTGGGGTGGATTACTTCATTGCAATTTTATTTATTGGCATATTTTATTTTGTGTGTAGTGGCAGGAAAGATTTAACTTTAGTTTTTGAGCATAGCTGCACATAGTATTAATATACAGTATATCAACCCTGTTACCATGCCGTAAACATTAAAAAATAATGAACTATTTCACCTGAGACATGATTTTTATTTATAAAAATGTTGAAAGAAGAAGGAAACAGACAGGAAATGATCAAATATTTTAACATCCCCAAATCTACAGTCTTGTGTAAAAGTTATTATGCCGTCTTTTAATGATGTCAATTTTTTTGTGTAAAAACCATTTTTAAAATCATCTGATTATAGCTCGTCTTACTTTAAGCAAATACAACCAGATGAACATACAGTATAAACCTTTTCATTGTGCTATTGTTTATTTAACAAAAATGAAGCCAAAAAATATTAAAACATTTTAATAATACTATGCACCCTTTTACTGCTGCAGATCAATCTGCAAAAGGGAATAAAACAATTTCAAAACAATTTGATCAATTCAATGTTTCTATCAGGTGAATCATTATTAATAAGTGGAAAGCATTTAAGACAGTTGGCAGTTTTCCCCGCAGTGGTTTGTAGGACAAATATGCATGAAATAAACCTTTTTTTCTCTTAGATATCTCTGACCATGGTACTGTAGGTTCAGTGACAACAGGATCTTCATATGAACTCTTGTTCTATGCTTGCTGTTTTATCAACATCTTGGTATCTTGTGAGAGTGTTGATTACATTATAATCTTTGTTTGTCTAATTTAACAAATCATCATTAAGTGTCCAAAGGATTTCTATAGGATAAAAAAAAAAAATCCACTATATTTAAATCCTGTGATAATTCAACTGCAAGTTACAGAACCAGCTGCGAGTTACTGTACATAACCAGTGGTCTCTTTTTTTTTTATATATATATATATATTTTAAATTGCTTCCATCACTTAAAATTAATAATATAAAAACTGCAGCCATGTTACACTTGTTGTCACATTAAACTATTTGTATATACATAATTAATTATAAAAAAAAAGTTTTCAGTAATCTCTATGAATTTAACCTTGGGTATTCTTATTCAAAAGATCACTATAAAGTGGTCTCATATAAGTTATGACCTGAGCAGTTTCAGCAACCCTGATGACAGGAAGAACAAAGTCAAGGGTAAATGGTTTCAAGAGCTTCCTGTTTTCTTGCAGTAACTGAATTTAAGGGGGGTTGTTTGTTTTGAATTTATTTAGTTTTGAATACACTGTCCTTACTGGTGCATCATATATTCCATGCCGGCAATGACATGTGCTTATATATTTTGAAATTTCTCCTGTTGCTGATGTTATAATAATAATAATAATAATAATAATAATAATAATAATAATAATAATTACACTTAATATTGTTGCCATAAACAATTATTTTCTTTTGCCGTAGAGTCACAGATAGAGTATGGTGCACTTAAAGTGACTTTTCAGGAAGTTCAGAGAGAGAGATGTCTCTGCATGCAAAGGTGAGAGTCCCATATTCACAAGAACACAACATTTCCTGTATGCACATCATCGGATAGACACCTTGTTAAAACTTTACCGTTTTGAGTTTACAAGATTATTGTAGCTATATTTTTCTTTAAATGCTGTTAACATTATGGCTTATTTATATATATATATATATATATATATATATATATATATATATATATATATATATATATATATATATTGCCACATAAGCAGTTTTGAAAATCATATTGCATATTTTTAAACTCATTTTCTTTAGTGTTGGTCTTTACTTTCACCTCCATTGACACATTTTAATTGTTAACTGTGGGATTTTTTTTTTCATCAGCAAATCACATTAAGACAACATGATGAACAACAACAACAAAAAAATCTTTGACTAATCCACAAACTACAGTAGTTTGAATGAAAACATTGACTGATCATTTCTGTAGTGGCCCAAAGTAAGACTATAGATCTCCCAGTCTGTCTTCCTCGTCTGCTTATTAAGAGACTCCACAAAATAGTTTGTTACACATAAAATCAATCAACGCATCATTAAGCTATAGTTATTTGGTGTTTTCATCTATTCAGGATTCGTGTTGAATCTTCATGCATCAGTTATATCCCAGTACATTTTCTTTTTCTCCTAATTGTGTTTTCAGACCCAGTTCACATGAGCCATACTCCCCCAATTTTTTAAAACCAGCCTAATTTGTAGCACCTTGGGGAAAATGATCCTAACTGTCTGTACATTATTTCTAGGTTTTTACTTATTATGTTACAGCAGTACATCATATAAGGTCATCATGAATATGTGGTATAGAGTGTAACCTTAGTTCCTACAAACAATATATTTTGGATTATTTTAAGTTTACTACATTGATTTATTTATTACAGGTATTGCATATAAATAGGTATTTATTTAATTGTGTTTTAATTTATAATAGAATATTATTTAATTATTATTTACAGCACATTATTATTTTGTCTGTATCCCTGCATGTGTGATATTTGATTTATTGGTTATGTTGCTTATGTTAAGAGGAACTAACAGGTTACCTACCGTGCGTTTCCCAGGGGACAGGTGAGAGTGTGACACGGTGTGAGAGAAGCACGTGAGAGCAGTCTGTATACTGTCTTGCTGTTTGGCTTAATAAAATAAGTTGTTGTAAACTAAACTGTATCCCGCTTATTACCCACAGCCAAAGAGACTGTAAGACAAGTCCAGAAAGTCGGGTTACAGACCGGCGTTTATTCTTTCCCCCCAAATCATTTCGGATTAATTAGCCAAGGCATTCAACTCGGGTTTGCAGTGTATAAAGTAAAAAGGCAGACTGGATATTTTTTGTTAAATGCTGTGAGTTGGACAGTGTGTAATATATATATATATATATATATATATATATATATATATATATATATATATATATATATATATATATTCGTGTATATGGAATGGACGTGGAAGGGTGTGTGTTTAAAACGATCAATAATCATTAAATTAAATTGCTTTAACTTATTGCACTTTTTTTTTTTTTTTTTCCCCGATTTTCTCCCTAATTTAGTCGTGTCCAATTCCTCCCCGTCACTAGGGGGCTCCCACATTAAGGCTACTACTCCCACTCAGCCGGGAGGGCCGAAGACTATCACGTGTTTCCTCCGAACCACGTGACGCCAGCCGACCGCATCTTTTCGAACTGCTCGCTCGCGCACCGTTGGGGGCGGAGTAACACACTCGGAGGACAGCGCTATCCGCTCCCTCCGTTGCGCGAGCTCACAGATGCCCCTGACTGGCTGTAGAGCCGTGATTAATGTAGGAGCACTAAGTACCTCTCATCCCTCCCCTCTGAGAGAGCTCGGCC
The DNA here is from genome assembly GCA_030347435.1 of Clarias fuscus. Classification (NCBI taxonomy): domain Eukaryota; kingdom Metazoa; phylum Chordata; class Actinopteri; order Siluriformes; family Clariidae; genus Clarias; species Clarias fuscus. Next base: position 5,699,924 of record CM059217.1, on the reverse strand, counting down.
AATCAGCTCTCTCTAGACCTCCGGCTGCGAGAGGTTACAGCACCGATTCGAACTAGGATCTCCGGATGATAGGGCGAGTGCTTTAACCACTGCGCCACTCGGAGACCCAACTTATTGCACTTTTAAACTTTTGCAGTTTTTTTCCCACAGATTTCCCACAATATATTTCATTCCTGCTTTGATGAAGGATGAACCAAAGCGATATGAGGTAACATCCTTTAGTCATAACATCATAATTCATAATTTAACCACGAGTTACATTTTCCTTGTGTGTTGATCCTCCATGACATTAGATTGGCCTCATTTAGTCTGATTTTTTATTACGTCATTACGCCCGCTAGCTTAACTTTAGTTAGATAGAAAATTGAGGTTGTGTGAGGACAGTTGTGTACACACACGAAGTGTTTTATTTTACAAGGTGAAAGCATATATCCATTTTATTCACAATTTTTTTTTTTCTAGGGGAGCCGTGAAGTGAAGAACTTCCTCAGCTTTCTGAAACTGGAAGCGACCAAGCCCGTGATGCTTCAGGGAGTGAAGGAAGAACTATGATGTATCTTGGGAAATGTGGTTTGTTTTATCTGTCTCATTTGTCTGATGGTGCTGTAATGAAGGTCACCCGGGTCCTAAAGAAGGTTCAGCCGTTCGGATCAGGGGTAAGAAAGACGTGAGAGACACATGAGAGATCTACTGACGGTAGAAAGGAGCAGTGACATCTGGTATTTCATATTTCAGAATAAGTTCTCAGTTTAGACATGTGTGGTGGCCTGGGAAAAGCCTTCATATGCTGAAATATGACTTTTTCTCTGCTATATGAAGTTCTGAACCAGAATGTATTATAGAGGGTTTCTAATTACAAGTAAAGTAATGATGCCCCCAGGTGAGGGAAAGGATAATCAACTCGTACAAAGCACTAAATACTAAGTTACTGAATTACAACCCGCAGTTATTTTTGTAGTTGATTAATATCTTACAATGCAAGCAGTGAGCCAACGATTATTATTTTTTATGATTTATTAATGAAGAATATACTTTTATCTGTTTAACCTAGTGGAACATCTGCAAATCAAGTTAGTATCAAGTAGTTATCAGTTACTGTTTGAGTACATGGGCGTTATTAACACTGTTTCTTCATTATTTTGGTGATAGCTGATATTATACAAGGGGTGTTCAAGTCAAACTGGGACGTTTGATTATGCAGAGAGTTATGAGAGTTATAAAAAACTCCCTTTATTTCTCTATATAATCTCATGCTACACTAATTATTTCACTAATGCTTGGATACATCAAGGTAGAGTTTTCTCAGTACGCCAGAGCCATGATCAAACTGCCTGCTTCATGTCTGGAACGCTGGCCTCCCAGGAACCCCTTTAATCTCCCAAACAAGTGGAAATGTCCTTGAGCAAGGTCAGGACTGTACGGGGGACGTGGCGATAACTCCCAGCCGAGTTCCTGTAACATGCTGCTGTATGATTGTGTACAGTTCCCCCGAACAGATGCATCTCTTCCACAGGCTGGCAACTAGTTATCTTTCCATTTTTCGATGACCAGGCATTCCACTCGCTCCGTGTTCGACTGTTTTACGGCAGCTAAGAGTCACTTTGCTTTGTTTGAAGCCTGGTACAAACTTTAAACAAAGCAACAACCAAAGTTTAGTCACAGTCATACAGTAGCTGGTGTATTTATCCACCCTGCCATGCTCAAAAACATTCGAGTTCTCCACCAGAAACCTCTTGTAGACTGGATGAACTTTTGGAGTTCCCTGTGGCCTTGCACTGTTCCACTGTGTTTTCTGTGTCCTCGTCACTTGCAGTAGTCTTTAACCTTATCGGGTTCAGAAGTGTCCGTCCATGAGTCATGACTGTAGATGTCACCTCTGGCTATATTAATTTCCGTATTGTTTATTAATTTTTTTATAAAGTGTTTTTTTTCTGTCATACTTCTGATTAAATTAAACTGATTTTATTATTTATCTCTTCCTGCCTGTATTGTTTTTCCCCCACAGTGCACAGACTCAAATGTTTATTATACAAGGGGGAAACAACAGCGTGATCTCGCGATCTCCGAATGATAGGGCGGGCACTTTACCACTGGTATTTGTACGATGGTAGAATAATTATAAAGGTCTTGAATAAAACAACATGCATGGGGAATCACACAGGAGTTTTCAGTTTTCATTTTTTCAAAGATGATTGTGCTACAGCTAAGCCAGTTATGCGTGATTATTGAAAACAACAACAAAAAGAAATCACTGAAATAAGACCAAGGAACACATTCATAACATTTGTTGTACAAGGCTTTTGTGAATATGAAAACCCTCCATTTTAGAATGAGCAATTCAAATCACAATGCTTGTCGTAATTAACTTTTTTTCCCCCAAAAAACAAGAAAACAAACAAAAAAACTATAAAATAAAAACTAACTATATCATTCAGAGTTCTAATGGTAAACACTATAAAATGCCCTAATAGAACATTAGGGCATTTTATAGTGTAACATTTAAAATAAGAAATATAATTAAATTCAAATAACATATTTCAGGCCACTAAATAGTTAAAAATCTCTCACTAATCAGATCTATTTATCATTTATTTATCATCCACTCAGTCACGCGCCGGCGGTGCACTCGCTCTCCTATCACCTCGGTCACGCCTCCACTCGCGTGTAGCTTCAGTCCCACGAAGAGTGAAGCAACGGTCACGGCACCAGCGGTGTGTAATCTGCGCTGTCATGCGAAAAACCTCAATACACCAACATTCTTGCCATCATGTCCTCGTATATTGAATCAGGACAACACAAACAAACAGACAACCTGAGGACTTGTGCAGCAATTAAAACAGCGCGTGGCAACAATGCGCGACGTGCACGCACGCTTGTGAAACCATACAAGGTTGAATTAATTAAACTGACAAAATCACCAACAAAACACATGTAAATCACTGACGGACTTATAACCAATTATACAAGTATATACCATGACATCATCCGTTATTTTAAAATTAACATCTAATTGAATCACTGCCAAACTTTTATGAACTACCACTCTGAATTCACATGCACACCGAGAAGAAGCTAAGGGTTAACACCCCCCAAAACTACGGTGGCCCAGAAGGGCAAATCATCTTTCCCGTTGTTATGCGCTACAATTCCCCCCGTGCCACGGATTCCCCCCCCCGCCCCCCTGCTACATAATCTCTATCAAATATTATATTAGAGCATAAATTCAAAGGTTTATTATTATCAAATATGATAAGACTATTATAATTAACCCTAGGTGCATAACAGGTGTTATGCGCTAAAATGCCCCCTGCCATGGATTCTCATATTCTCATATTCTCATATAATGTTTATTTTGTGACTATATAAGCAAAGATGCTATGAAATTAGACAAGGGTAAAAGGGCCATGTAAAGTTGGCTGTTTCAGAGCCATTAACATTTAAATCTGTACTAAGATAATGAAGAGCTCCAGGACCACCCCATGGGTTGGTCAAACCTCTGTTTTTCATGCCAAGGTGGTGAGCTCCAGGATTCACCTTACGTATAGCAATCCCAGCTGGCCGATGGCGAGTGATCTTGGTCTGCCTCTTTTGCCCGGGAGTGACCTCCATGAGCTTTAAGGCATCATGCAGGACATTTATTTATTTATTTTTTCAGTTTAAGTTTAGTAACCCACCATTTGGTCTAAGTGTTAGATGATTTTATTTGCCTGTATAAAGTTTATGGAGGATTTTATGGTTATAAAGACTTTAAACACATCTTTGCTAGCACAGTTATTTGCATTGATGCATAATTGGAAATGCTATGCTAGGTTACAGTCCTTCAGACCTCAACATCATCAATGCCTGGAACTGGGGATGAGATGTAGCAAGCAGTGATCGATGCCACCATTTAGCTAGACTGGTTCGTTTGATAGTTCTTTCCAGTTTCTTCCTGTCAGGCATTTGACACTACTGTAGACAAAACTTTAATTTTGATTCTTTGCCTTTATTAGAATCTATTTCAACAACAACTGCAGTGAGAGAATACATGCAATAATGCACAACAAATGCACAGGGTATTCGATTTCCAAAAACGGTTTCATATTTCCAGTTATAAGTAGAACTAATAGGGCTTGTTAAATGATATTACTGTACTGTATGTACACTTTTAACATCTTCAACATACCTTTCCAGCATTTCAGATCAAACGTATGCCCAGAGAGCACATACATGTACACATATCGTAGATGTCAGCCGCAGAGCAGCAGATCTTCTTGAGGGTTGTGCTCTATTTTCCCAGCCCACCAAATGTCTCAGCTTGGTCGACTTTGGGTTGTCCTACTACCAGAAGCTGCTACTGCACAAATCTGTTTGGGCAAGCTGATTCATGCTGCTGTGTCAAGTTTTTATACTTGTAGATCGATTACCATTAACCTAGCTAAGTCATGGCATTAAAAATTATTTTACGGGGGTTTACATTTATCATCTGTTAAACACTCAGTTCAGGGTGCCTTCAATGTAAGCGACAACATTTTTTAAAGTTTTTAAGATCAAATCATCAGCTCAGATCTCCCCCTTTCTAAAGCAAACAGAACCACACACATTTTTCAATGCATACAGAAGTATTTCTTTTTACATCCATTTCCAATATATCAAACAAAGATATAATTGAAAGAGAGAGAGATACCAATGTACAGACAAAACCTTTTCTTTATTTATATAGATCAGGCTACTTTTTAGTCTTTTTATTCTGCACAAATCACTCTTTTTTTTTTTGTTAGCGAAAAGTTTTTCTTCAGCCTTATAATTAATATTGTTTGAACACTTTTTGATCAAGTCCTTTTTTTAGTTCCACCCATGGTTTTTCACAAAGTAAAATTTTCAATATATTATGTTTTAATATCTGTCAAAGACATTAATAAAATAGAAGATAAAAGCATGTGTTAGCATAAACAGCTATTACAGCCCATGAGAACAGGCTTTAAAAGGATCAATATGGAGACTACTGTCGCTCTTCGTATTTTTTCTCAGCCTAAGGCTTTTTCTCGAAGATAATTTATCATGCTGAAAAGAAAAGAAGAATCAGTAGTTTCAGTAATTCAGAACATTAGTTTGAGCTGTGCAGTTCTCTCTTTATCAAAAGAAACATCTAATATTAATGTTGAACACAATATTGCACTCACTGCGCTAATACATTTAAAAACCAACAGCACCGAAAATAACTCAGAGTAGAGGTGAGGAGGTGTGTGTGTGTGTGTGTGTGTGTGTGTGTGTGTGTGTGTGTGTGTGTGTGTGTGTGTGTGTGTGTGTGTGTGTGTGTGTGTGTGCGTTATAATAATCATAATCATAAAATTGCACACCTTACAGCTTAAGCTGTATCAATATAAATTTTTGAGATGTTTTAAAATAAATCTACGCAAATGTATTTAAATATAGATAAAATTCATATATTAGCGTATAATAACCTACATATATGTACGTAGAAGGCGATTTCACATTTTCATATACAGGCAATAAATCTATTAAGATATATATTTTGTAAAAGTATATTTAAAAATATTTAATGCATATTAACACTTACGGTATGTAAATATTTTGAAAAAGACAATCACATTCAAGGTTTCATTAATGTATTCAATAGTGTATTTGAGGTTGCCCCAGTTTACAAAAAAAGAAAGAACTGTATTGTTACAGGTACTCATGATTATTTTTGCAGGCTGCTACACAATGATATTCTGCCTTTCCATAAGAAACACTCCCCTTTGTAATAATGTACTGTAGAGACCGACAATACTGAGACTGATATTGTAACTGACTACAATGAAATAAAAAACAACCATAACAAGTGTAACTAGATTTAACTAGTAACTAGTTAAATCTAGTGTAAATAACTAGTTAGTGTAACTAACTAAATGTTATTTGTTTGATATCTTATATTGAATCTATATATATCTTATATCTTATATCTTATATTGAATCTGAAATATCAAAGGCACACGTTAAAAGTTCACATGTAAAGCCAGCTGATTAAGCTTAGCTCTCTTAATATTAGTTGAGGCTGGGGAGCCAAACAGAACTATCTCAGTCTTGTTTTCATTTAGGCAAGATAAATTTGACATCAGCCAAGACTCAGTCCCCAAAACACTCCAACAGGATCTGAATAGAGCTGTCCGAAATAGAAATGATACTAGAGACCCTGTTTTCTCAAGATCATTTTTAATGTTGCCAAATGAAAGAAAAAAAGAGTGGTACCAAAAGTAGACATCTGAGGCTTACCAGACTCTAGTACTATAAGGCTCCTGAAACCAGACTGAAATTTCTCTAAAAGATCTTGGAGGAACAGCTATGAATAAGCATGAAGAATTTTACCTAAAGGCTTCAAAAAGAAAGCTTTGAAATATGCCTGTAATTAGATAATACCAACTTTTTTCTTTTTCAGTTTATCCCAGTCTTTCGGCTGCTCAGGTCGAGGGGTCACCACAGCAAATCATTCGGTCCACACAACTACTTGGCACAGGTTTTTACGCCGGATGCCCTTCCTGATGCAACCCTCCCATTTTATCCGGGTTTGGGATCGTCACTACAGTAACCGTTACTACAGTGTAACCAATGCATGTTTAAAATCAGACACAACTGGTATTAATACAGGCATTTAAAATACCAAATGGACTATAGCCTTGATACCTTGCTTCAACAAACAAGCAGAAAATTAATCACCAGGATGTGACGTTTATTTATTTATTTATTTATTTTTTTCCAACACCAACTTGAAAGAAAAGGAGCCTTGCGAAGTACTCGCTGCAGTACGTTTTACCAGACATTACTGAGCACTTTGTATCTGCAGTATTTTTTTTGTGTATGGCCTTGCAGTGATTTCTTTACACATTCTGGCTAACTGTCCAGCGACTGCTGTGAGAGACCCCACTCAATTGTGGGGCAATGTGGAGCACATACTTCAACTAATCCCTCTCAGGTCCCATATGGGGCAGCCTATCTGGGGCCCACAGTTGTGGGTCTATAAGGGATTTCTCTGGGCAACCCTTTGTGGTTTTGCCCATAGGGCTCAGTTTAGCAGATTTATCCCAGATCCTATGCATTTTTGGTTTATGAATTATTATGAATCTCTTACTGATCCACCTGCATAAAATCAGGTGCAGGTTTTATTTAATAAAATATTCACTCACCTGCAGATGCAGTAAGATCGGCTTATACCAGCAATTTTAAATACACAATTATTTTTATGCTTAATAGACAATATGGTCAATCATTCTTTCAGTCTATTATCTATTTTAATACATATATTCAAAAATAAAACAGATTAAATTACAAATACAGACTAAAGGCTGTATTTGAAGAAAAATGTGTCTAAACATAATGATTCTGTTTTTTTTTTTGGTTTCTATGTCTTATGTTTAGTGTTATATCTTTTACTTAAATGTTAAGATGCACTGAATAAATGCAGGTACATAAAACAAAAACTATATCTTTCTACTTTTCAGGCTGCAATGCAACAAAATGTGATTATTTTAAAGGGGATTTATACTTTTCTATACTCCTCGTAGCTCCCAGTCCTGGGACTTTACTCTGTAGTCTATATTATTTCCTTTTGAGATGAAACCTGACACAGTCGGGTCATCTGCAAACTTAATGATGTTGGTGTTAAATGGGTTAAGGCACAGAATGCAGAATGTAGACAGAGAAGCTGTGACAGAACAGGGGGATATGTCAGAAAAGCATCATGGAGGCATTAGACTACATCTCCCATTGGCCAATGCAGTCATGTCCACAATCACCTGACCTTCATCACGTCACTGGGTTTGTGAAAATTGGGTTTGCGTAATTTGTAAAATCCATACAAAACTTGCATATAATGCTAAAAAGCCTTTATTTAAGAATTCTTGTCTTCAGGACAGAATATGACTACAAGCGGCTCAGACAAAGTTAACTGAATATAATTGTATTAATTGTATTAATTGTATTGTTGCTCTATACATGAGTAAAAACAACGGCCAAAACCAACAACAAGTATGGGTATAGTTAATAGGTCAATAAATTACAGAAGTCCGTCTGACAGCATGTGACTTTGTATCTAGGATTTTGCTTCATTTTGAGACAGTCTTCCATAGAAACACACTGCTTCATTGTAGGTAACTTTATACCTAAGGGGGAAAAAGATATTTACCCGTCAGTGCAAGTAGGACTGAGTGTGTTAGTTAGAAGGGTTCTGAGTATTTTTATTTATTTTATTTTTTTTGGTGTGCGTGGTAAATTGTCTATAAAACAACAAAAAGTCTTGTATTACTCTCTCTCTCTCTCTCTCTCTCTCTCTCTCTCTCTGTAGTAAAATTAGATAAATACGTAAATAAACACATTGTTTACTCTCACCCCGAGTCAGCTGTCCTCTAAGTTTCACACTACACAGATTGTTACATTAAAGTTTTTGTTTTAATGCTAAAATTGTTTGAATCATTATAATGGGCTGCTCCGAGATCTACTGTCCTGTTGTGCAATTTTAATAGTCTTTGTAATACAGTGATGAACATTAAAGGAGACGCACCAGGCCGAGTATTCAGATGAGAAGACATACAGGTGTTTTTCCCATTGCAGTTTTCAGGGCTGAGGAGACACAAATTAGCATCAGGTGGGAAACACCTGACGCATTTCAGAGAAGAACCTGTATAGAGAGGAAACCAAAAGCCACAGTAAACTTTCTGCAAACATGAAAGTACTTCTAAACTAAGCATTAAAAAAATCTTTAATTAATTTATTAAATCAGCCCAAAGTAATTTTTTGTACATCATCTGCTTTCTCCTCTCTGAATATCAGCATCACCAGTCCAGGAGGATTTTTCTTCTTTACTTATATTTAAGGTCAGTATGAATGACTTAATCTTCTATGACATTTCGGTATTTATGATTTTACATTTATGCTACAATAAAATATATTTTTTTTCTGTATACCGCATTGCTATGGGTCCTCACAAAAAAACTCGCTCTACACTCACCGCTCATCAGCATGGAGGCAAAAACCAGAACCAGGAACAGAATTTTCATTCTCTAGCATAAAGAGTGATATTGAATAAAAGAAATCATGATTAAAACTTACATTTAATGATCCACAGAAATGCTTCCAAAGTGAATGTGGCTGGCGATGTACAATAAAACTGTTTCAAATTAGATGAGACAAAATCGAAATGCTCTGTAAACATGATATTCTCAAAGAGCTTACCTTCAATGTTTGCGAGTGTAGTGAAGAAGAAAGGACTCTGAGCATCATCTGTTTATGAGTTCTGATGCCACTACTTGTATTCCCTCCTTTAAACACATCTGATGTGTGAGATCCCACCCTCCTTGAGATCCCAATGGACTTTCACATAACCTAGTGGATACGTAATTTCACTCCAATGTACTGAACAAATCATACTGTTACAATTACTCATGTGGTTTCTTGCAATCTGCTACACAATGATATTCTAACTTTCCACAAGCATTACTTGCTTTGCAATAATACAAAGTCTAAGTGACTAGAATAAAAAAGTAAAAAGAAAAAAGGAAATCAAGGTCAGGCAAAGAATACTGTACATGTAATATCAAGTATGAATGATATCATGCAATATTAAAAGGAAGTCTAGTAAGTAGTTAGTTAACACAGTTATGTGTAAATAAGTAAGAAACTCTTTGTTAAGAGACTCTAACTACAGGTATGAAGTTGCTCATGTTCCTTATTGAAAACATGGATAAATGTTGTCTCCTTCCACGCCATGGGTGCAAAGCTGAATGTCAAGGGGGAAAAAAAACTCAAGCCTTTACATCGTCTATCTGGTCCACACACTCCCTCAGTATACAGACTTTAAGACCCTTTTGGACTTTGCATGGGTGTAGCTTGGAAAAGTGAGACAACCTTCCTCTACGAAGGTGCGAAGGTGTAATTGTCCACCATAGTATCAGTCCTGCTGAAACTAGCATAGAATGTGTTGAGATGCAACACGAATGGACAACATCTCATGGCTCGTCCCTGTGCTCTACCCATCATGCTGTTGACACTTTGCCATTTCTACCTCATATTTCCTCTGGTGAACCTCTGCTCTATTTTATTTTTGTAGCAGAGATTGGCCAGTTTGATTATTATTATTATCATTCTTATTATTGTTACGCACCCGCTCATGTGTGCAAAAAGACGAGGTAGAATACAGAATACAAAAGTGTATGATAAGTTAGCCTGAAACAATATTGTGTTATTGTGTATATGCGCTTTAAATATACACTGCCTTTCGCAAAGTGAAAGTAAGTTGCGCATACACGCATTTTGATCAAAAGGCTAATAAACACGTGCACAGATATGAGCAGATTTATCGATAAAACTGCAGATATACTCCACCAGAAATGCAACAACAACAACAACAACAAAAAAATGCAACTCGCTGAATACAATGCAGCAGCATGCAGATCCCTGGGCTTTGACTGCACTTTCTCCATTCATTATTATTATTAGTAGTAGACTCTAAAAATGCTGGGTTTTTGTAAACACATCATTTGGTTGTTTATGCTGGGTCAAAATTCTGGATAATTTCGGTTACTTTAATCACATGGTTGGGTTGCTTTTGCTTTTGCTTTTGAATACTAAAAGTGCTATGTGGTTATGCAAAAAACGGAAAAAGATGTCTGTTTCTTCCCTAGACCTTTTGTCTGCATCACAATGAACTGAAGCTCAACGTGTCTTCTTTCCTTGTTTGAATCTAATATTTGAGTGAAATATATTTCGTGTTTCGGCCTAAATATTAATTTGAATTTATGGACAGGTATATTATGTTTTATCTAGAAGCGCTGCAATTTTCACTGGTTTCAAAACACCTTTTCGGAGATTTGAGCTCCAGACAATCCCCAGGCGCTCTGAGCTCATGTACCCGCTCAATGCAGCCACACCCTCGGAAAGGATTTCTGAAAACTACCACTCGGCTAACTTTCTCTGCAGTGGTTAAAACAGCAGATTAATTTCATTTGTGGCATTTCTAACATGCAATCTACTGTATTTTTGTTACATACAAATCATAGGTTGTGTATAGAGTGATTAAAAACAATACAACACAGGTTATTGTGAATAAATTCTCAGACTCCTCCATTGCAGGGATTGAAAAACATTAACAACGTCAATTTTAGAATCCGTACAAGCTCAGTGGTCCGCACACAACCTCTCGCGGGGGAGCCTTTCATTGAATTTGGCGTTTTCACGGGGGTGGGGCTAAGAACCACGCATCTTGATTTATTCATACAGATGTAAATGCTGTTACTTTGTCAGGGTAAATTTTCATGTACTGTAAAACAACAGTGGCAGCTGACACACCTAAAATAGAAGGCGAATTATTTTTCATAGTCTAAATATTTTATTTTCCAAACGTGTGCTATGTTGTTTACTTACAATATTTGTCAATTTTAAAATGTAATTTAAATGAGGTTTGGGGTCCGGGATGTTGAGCCTATTTCCTACGTAGTCTAATCAGAGCTCTACCGCCCGCTCGGTTCATCTTCATAGTTCGATTTGATATTTTTTGAGTGAAAAAAAAAATTGTTAATGAAATGAGATGCCCTAAAATTGATACCTCCCTTTTTCTTTACTGTATGAACAGTCGTGTCAAAATCAAAAAGTATCAAATCCAACTTAAAAAATCTGATTTATTTGCTATCATTAAACATTTTTTTAAAATTCTGTTTTACTGGGGAAATACATTTTAGGCAGAGATGTGCGATCTCTCTTGTTAATTCATCTAAACCTTACAGTATGACAACATAGCCAGTTTGAGAAATTCATGCCCAAAAAAAAAAAAAAAAAAAACGTGCCAAACAGCCCACTAGTATTTTCTGTTCAAATTAATATTGAATTATAATTACACACACTATACATACACACATATATACAGTACATATGACATATACATGCACATTATACATCCACGTTATATATACACAGACACATACATATACATTATACAGTATATACACACACATTATATACTGTATAAACATATACACCTGTCTACACCAGCATGTCCATGGACGTGAACGCCAGGGTGGCAGACATGAAAACTTCGCTCACCAGAACGTTGCCCTGCACCAGTGGGTGTGTGCGCGAGAGGTGACAGCAGCACTGATGTATGTCAAGACCTGCACAGAGACAAAACATGAAGACCTGAAGTACACAAAATTTTTGGTGATTTTTAATCACCAGTACCTTTTGCAGTTTTCCTTAAACACCATTGTACCCTTTTTAATTGTCTAAAGTGCACAATCCCCCCTTAACAACGCGACACACTCACCTATACCCATCTCCAGTGTTCTTCAGGGTCTCCAGCGATGAGTTAGAAGGGGGGGGGAAATCCTGTAAAGTCACAAATCTTGCATGAACAAGAGCATAAATACAATCAGTACCTTTTTGTCGGGTTACTTTTACCAGCTTAGATCAACAGCACCTCTTTTTTCCTTGAACACCAAAGCGACCATTTTTTGGTTTTTCTTTTAATCACCAGTACCTTTTTTTATATGAAAAAACTCAAGACCCATTTTGTTTTTAGTTCATCAAAATCCCCTTTCTGTTTCTTTCAGTTTAAACAGCAGTATCACCCGAGTGCGTTCTCAGGTTTATTTCACCTGAGAGTTTGAACCACTTACCAATACAATTCTTCAGGATCTACAGCGATAAATTCGAAGAAAAGAAAAGAAAAGAAGAAAAGAAACCTGTAAAGTCACAAATCTTTGGTTACACATGTATACAGAGCATCAAGAACATTCTCAGGCAAGAACACAAAAGTCACAATCCTGCATGTTTGTACCATTACACAGAGTACCAGAACAGCTTCTCCTGAGCACCTGTGCACTTTCAAGCGTTTATAACAATCACCAGCAGCCTGGTGTACCAACTTTACCAGTATGTACCAGTTTAAAGTAGCAGTGTGTGAAAAAAAAAACAAAAAAAAAAACACCACAACTTGTAGTTTTTCAGATATTTTTAAAGATCAGAACAGGTACACCCTTTTGTGGTCAACAGATCACTTGCATTTTTAATGTTGTTAACATAAGACATGAAACTATGGGCACTCCCCGTACCGCGCTCTGGGACTAGGCTACGGACGGGCTCGCCGCAAAAAGGCTATGGGCACACCCCGTACCGCTGCAGAATGTGATTAGTAGTACCTGACCTTTTGCTGGACTTACGGGCCCCCGTACTATTCTTTTGCTTGGTACCTTAGCTGGAGGGTCCGCTCCATACCTTTGTGGGAGGGGCTACGGTTCCCCGCATCTGCCCGAGGGGTTACGGGCATCCTGTACCTTGTCGGAAAGGGCCAAGGGCGCCCCATACCTTTTCGGGTTGTGGTCATTGGTGAACCGTACCGTTTCGGGTTGTGGTTTTGGGCAACTCGTACCATGTCTGGATTTTGTTACAAGCGACCTGAAATACCTTTTCAGAATGGTACCCATTTTTTTTGTGTGTCATTCCTGTAATACCCATAAATACCTTTATACCTTTATTGGATGCAATACCTGTAAATGCGACGAAATACCTTTTCTTGATGTGGTTACTGACGACCCATACCTTTCAGTTTAAAAAAAAAAAAAAGTTCACGCATACCTTTGTTCAGTTTTGTTGTGGGTGTGTCATTAGTAAATATGTACCTGTCTGTTGACTGGTGGTTGTGGCACAGCACTGACTGACGCTACACTGCTGGCACTGCACCATTTTGAGAGTCAAGAACTGCTTCTTACACTTCACACACAGGAAGACACCATGACGCATGAGGATAATGGGGGAAAAAAAACCTCCACAATGACGGGAAAAAAAAACCTGCTGGGGGAGGTGAGTTAAAAAAAAAAAAAGAAAAAAAGAATTGAGATATTGGGTCCATTTCAATAAAAAAAAAAAATAAAAAATATTCCTAACTTTGATCTTTAAATTAAAAAAAAGAAGAAGAAGAAGAAGAAGAAAACAAGGTTATATTAATGGCAGACAGTGTACCTGATCAGAATTGAACAGTCATGTGTGGACCTCTGCATTTCCTCCTCCAGCCATCGGGGCACTACTGAGCTGTTGATACTGGACGGAACCTGTGCAGAAAGGGGTGGAGCCTGGGCCAGTGCTGCAGGTATGAGGCTGCACTGGGTATTGGGAGGAAGGGAAAAAAAAATTAACTACAAAGTTAATACAAGTTATGATGTTTTCAGTGATGAGCTCAGCAAGCCTAATGATTCATTTACCAACTACAAAGTCATATATTTTTTTTAAAAGTGTTCTGATGTCAGTCTTAGCAGTTAGCACAGCCACGGGCAAGTTAAATAAACAAGGGCAGATAAACCCTGTGTGTACATATACAGTCGTGGCCAAAAGTTTTGAGAATGACACAAATATTAGTTTTCACAAAGTTTGCTGCTAAACTGCTTTTAGATCTTTGTTTCAGTTGTTTCTGTGATGTACTGAAATATAATTACAAGCACTTCATACACTTCAAAGGCTTTTATCGACAATTACATTTATACAAAGAGTCAGTATTTGCAGTATTGGCCCTTCTTTTTCAGGACCTCTGCAATTCGACTGGGCTGCTCTCAGTCAACTTCTGGGCCAAATCCTGACTGATAGCAACCCATTCTTTCATCATCACTTCTTGGAGTTTGTCAGAATTAGTGGGTTTTTGTTTGTCCACCCACCTCTTGAGGATTGACCACAATTAAGATCTGGGGAGTTTCCAGGCCATAGACCCAAAATTTCAATGTTTTGGTCCCGAGCCACTTAGTTATAACTTTTGCCTTATGGCACGGTGCTCCATTGTGCTGGAAAATGCATTGTTCTTCACCAAACTGCTGTTGAATTGTTGGAAGAAGTTGCTGTTGGAGGGTGTTTTGGTACCATTCTTTATTCATGGCTGTGTTTTTGGGCAAAATTGTGAGTGAGCCCACTCCCTTGGATGAGAAGCAACCCCACACATGAATGGTCTCAGGATGCTTTACTGTTGGCATGACACAGGACTGATGGTAGCGCTCACCTTTTCTTCTCCGGACAAGCCTTTTTCCAGATGCCCCAAACAATCGGAAAGAGGCTTCATCCAAGAATATGACTTTGCCCCAGTCCTCAGCAGTCCATTCACCATACTTTTTGCAGAAGATCAATCTGTCCCTTATGTTTTTTTTTTGGAGAGAAGTGGCTTCTTTGCTTCCCTTCTTGACACCAGGCCATCTTCCAAAAGTCTTCGCCTCACTGTGCGTGCAGATGCGCTCACACCTGCCTGCTGCCATTCCTGAGCAAGCTCTGCACTGGTGGCACTCTGATCCCGCAGCTGAATCCTCTTTAGGAGACGATCCTGGCGCTTGCTGGACTTTCTTGGACGCCCTGAAGCCTTCTAAACAACAATTGAACCTCTTTCCTTGAAGTTCTTGATGATCCTATAAATTGTTGATTTAGGTACAATCTTAGTAGCCACAATATCCTTGCCTGTGAAGCCATTTTTATTCAACGCAATGATAGCTGCACGCGTTTCTTTGCAGGTCACCATGGTTAACAATGAAAGAACAATGATTTCAAGCATCACCCTCCTTTTAACATGTTAAGTCTGTCATTCAACCCCAATCAGCCTGACATAATGATCTCCAGCCTTGTGTTCGTCAACATTCTCACCTGAGTTAAAAAGACGATTACTGAAATGATCTCAGCAGCTCCTTTAATGACAGCAATGAAATGCAGTGGAAAGTTTTTTTTTCGGGATTATGTTCATTTTCATGGCAAAAAGGACTATGCAATTCATCTGATCACTCTTCATAACATTCTGGAGTATATGCAAATTGCTATTATAAAAATTTAAGCAGCAATTTTTCCAATTTCCAATATTTATGTAATTCTCAAAACTTTTGGCCACGACAGTACATACCTGAGAGGAAGCCTAAATTGCGATGACCAGAATGTCCATGGATGTGAATGCCGAGATGATCTGCAATTTATTTATACATTTCTTTTTCTGCAGATTGGCTGTTATTTTTTGTTTTTGGGGTGGTGGGAGGGGGGAAATGTGTACCATGTATGCATGTAATTTGTTTAAATTTCCAAAAAAAAAAAAAATTAAAAAGAAAGACTTCTGTCTACAATTTCAAAACATAAGGGTGCTTTTTAATATGCAATTCAAAAGATGAGATACTGAGAATGTTTCCACTGCTCTATGGCCTGAGCTAGCTCACGAGCCTTTTTTTGTTTGTTTGAAAGCAAGCTTTAATTCAGCTCTGTAGTGGTCTAGACCACGGTGAAGTTAGTTTGATATTCAGAAGCAGAATTTTAGGGACCGTCGAAAAATTTCTGTCCGAATGAAAAGTGATACTTGTTACTCACCTAACTACGTGCTCCAATTATTCTAATTTCTTCTTAAATATACATATGACATGCATCATTGCATCATTGCATTTGCTTATTTATTAATAAGTGTTGACTCAATAGATATTTATTATGTATCATGAGTTCACTTGCTGGTTAGCACTGTCGCCTTGCACCGCCAGGGTCCGGGTTCGATCCCCGGCCAGGCTCGATTCCGGTCTCTGTGTGCATGGAGTTTGCATGTTCTCCCCGTGCTTGGTGGGTTTCCATGTAGGTTAGGTTAATTGGCGTTCCCAAATTGCCCGTAGTGTGTGAATGAGTGAGTGTATGTGTGTGTGTCTGTGCCCTGCGATGGATTGGCACCCTGTCCAGGGTGTACCCTGCCATGTGCCCTAAGTCTCCTGGGATAGGCTTTATAGATGATGGGGATTAAGCGGTATAGATGATGAGTGAGTGAGTGAGAGTTCACTTGCAATTATTATAATTTTTTTAATTAAATCACTATTTCTTCAATAGCTTCTAGGTCATGTGACCCAAGATTAGGACAAAAATAATATCACTGGACATCCCTACAAAGTACACCTCATTTTATTGCAAGATATTTCTTCCTTGATATTTAATTTTTGTAAAAAAAATAACTCAAGGATCAAACAATGGCAACTTGGTGATGCTGGGGTTTGAAGAGTTATGAGTAGTCCAACTTTTTTATTTTGCATGTGCAAACAAACTGACAAGGTTTTGTTAATTTTCTGATCATGTGAGGGGGTTGACTTCACACAGCTCAGTTTCATATATGTGTACAAAATGTAGTGTAATGTAGTGTAGTGTAGAGTTAATGTAGTGGAGACAAGGGTACTACAATCTAATGACAATTTAGAAACATTTGTCACACTTAAATGATTCAGATCAAACATTTTTATATTATGAAAAAATATATAACCTGAGTAAATACAACACCGTTCTTAAATTATAATTTAATTCATTAAGGGGGAAAACCTGTGCAAATCCATTCTCCCCATTTGAAAAAGTAGTTGACCCGAAACCTTTCAACTGGTTGTGCCACCTTCGGCGAAAAGAACTGCAATCAAGCGTCTGCAATTAAGCAACAGGCAATGAATCCCTTATTAGTGTGGTGGAATTTTCCAAATTAATGCCACTTAAAATAAATGATTGTTCCTCCGAACCACATTACTTAAGCTATTCTTACATCTTCTGTTTTAATGTGTGTTATTAGTACAGTGTTTCATCATTATTTGTAAAATAATAATTTAAACAAAATATGCAACAACCAGGTCCTAGTCAGTATACACTGCAAATACTTGATAGTCTTTTTACTTATTTTAAATATATGAATTACGTTATTTGATAACATGATATACTGGGGTTATTAATGACTATATAATTGCATGTTTCCTAAATGTATTCAGTCTGACAGCATTTGGCAGTATGGTTATTAAGACAACAGAACTATGTTTATTATTACTGTTTTTTTTTTTTTTTACATTAATATATATTTTTTGACATCAATGCATTTAGGAAAAAAAAACAGGAGAATGCAGCAAATGAAATCCCATGTGAAAATGGAACAAATGAAGAGAAAGAAGTGTCAAATGTACACAATGAACCAATGTCTATTATTGATTACACAGCACACAGTTTATTTATTTACCAAAAAAAAAAAAAAAAATTATTAGATATCTTGCAATAAAATGAGGTGTACCTTGTGGCGGTGTCCAGTGATACTTTAGTACTAGTTTTGGGTCACATGACAGAAGCTAGTGAAGGATTCATGATTTAATTTTAAAAAGATAAAAATTGCAAATAAATTCATAATATAATTAATTTTATCTATTAATTCAACAATTATTAATAAATAAATAACCGCATGCAATGAAGCAGGTCATATGTACATTTAAAAAGAAATTAGAATAACTGGGGCATGTAGCCAGGTAAGTAACAAGTATCACTTTTTATTCGGACAGAAATTTGTCGACGGTCCCTAAAATACCGCTTCCCGAAAGTCTGAATATCAAACTAACTTCACTATAGTAGTGTTTAGGTAATCTTTCTCTCCTGCCTTTTTTTTACACACAGAACAGTAGAATAAACGATCCTCCTGCCTGCTTTAAATGCAAGTTAAATATAAAAAAATATATTTTATTGCATACTTCACACTTTTATTTTGCAAATTTTAACATGTAGCAAACAACTGAGGTCTGTTCCCAATTTCTATTGTCATTATTTTTTTCACAATTACTGTTTATTTAAATACAAAACTGTTATTGTAGAACAGTAGAATTTACCCGTGCAAAGTTTTGATTAAAAATCAGAAGGACACACCCATCATGTTGCATGTATGTAGCACCTTGGTCCTGGAGGAACGTTGTTTCTTTTCACTGTGTACTGAACCGTATATGATTGTAATGACAATAAAAGCCGACTGGACTTGATTAGACTTGACTTGATTTAAATAGGACGTTCTTTAAAACCTAGTCGGATGACAGTTGGCAAGAAACCTGAAACCTTTGGAAATAGTAGCCTTTATATGGAGTTCCTACTATACAGTTTCAAACGTGTGTGAGATTGAGGTGTGACTCAAAATCAATTAACTGGGCAAATCAATTGGGGTGAATGTTGGTGAAACGTTTCGCATACCACTTTTGGTTGCTCACAATACATCTGTAATAATGTTACATCTCTTCGTGTGTGTGTTTGTGTGTGTGTGTGTGTGTGTGTGTGTGTGTGTGTGTTTGTCTGACTAAGTATCATGCCATTTGGCAATATTCCCTAATTCATTTCATTACTCATCTTACACCTGCAGCCAATCACTTTACCGTCAACAAACCTGAGTGATCTGAGCGTGGGGAGGACAGCATCTAAACATACCAGTTCACCATAATACTCTACGTCTATGAGTGCCCCAGATCTGCTCCTTTACCTAAGGCAAATTGATTTACAAAAAATGCTTGGCAACAGTAAGTAAATAGGTTTTTACTCACTCACTCGCTCACTCACTCATCTATACCGCTTTATCCTGTATTCATGGTCATGGCCTGGAACATATTCCAGGGGCCTTATGGCAGGAGGGGGCACACCCTGGACAGGGTGCCAGTCCATCGCAGAGCACCCACACCTAAAATAGGTTTTTATCCTAGACTTAAACACTGAGATTGTATCTGAGTCCCAAACGTTAATTGAAAGACTATTCCATAACTTTGGGGCTTTGTAAGAAAAAGCTCCGCCCCCTGCTGTAGTTTTCATAATACATTGTAGTGACAAGCAGCCTGCATCCTTTGATCGAAATAGGCGTGGTGGATCATAAGACACTAGTAGTCCACTCAAATACTGCTGTGAGAGACCATTTAATGATTTATACGTCAAAAGTAGTATTATAATATCGGTTTCCCAGGAAGACAATGCAGTGTGGATAAGATAGGGGTGATGTGCTCGTATCTCCTGGTTCTAGTGAGGACTCTCGCTGCTGAATTCTGGACTGACTGAAGCTTGTTAATGCACCTAGTTGAACAAACCAGACAGTAAGATTTCAGGTCCTACAATGTATGAAACATAACTATATCATTGAAAGAATGAGTTCAATGAGTGACCAATGTACCTACACACACACACACACACACACACACTTTTTTTTCCTTACAGTATATACCTTATAGATACATTTAGGTGTATAATTAATCTAATGTTATACATGTCCATTATGTTATTGTAACGTTATATATTGTAATATCATAATTAACACCTTCTTGAATTTTAGGTTGGACCTGACTTTAGGATACTGTACTATATACATTTTCTGTTCTTGTTTTGTTTGCTTTGATTGTGGCTAGAGAGCCTGCGCTTACTGTACATCGTTTTCGATTCCTATTCCTGCCTATATGAAGCAACCATTGTATGTTTTGTACCATGAATATTGTTCAGTGCATTGTACAGTAATTCTCCAAATACTATAGTCCGTTTGCTTTTGTGTTCTTGTTCCACCTCATCGTAACTCATTTGTGAAATTCATACAAAACGTGCATATAATGCTGAAAAGCCTTTCTTAAGAATTCTTGTCTTCAAGAATGGATATAACTAAAAGTGGCTCAGACAAAGAGAACTGAATATAATGATATTGTTGCTCTATACATGAGTAAAAACAACGACCAAAACCAACAACAAGCATGGGAATAGTTAATAGGGAAATAAATTACAGAAGTCCGTCTGACAGCATGTGACTTTGTATCTAGGATTTTGCTTCATTTTGAGGCAGTCTTCCATAGAAACACACTGCTTCATTGAAGGTGCTTTTCGATCTAAGGAAGAAAAAAAAAAGATATTTGGCGGTCAATAGAGGTCGGTGGAAGGAACAGTGTACACTGAGGGTGTTTAAATATGAGGTAGAAGCATTCTGACAAATTTTTATTAATTTCTTTTATTTGTGTGGTGAGCAAGTGAGCTGGAAAGCAGAAATATTATACATTTTGTAAAACAACAAAAATGAATGCATTACTCTCTCTCTCTCTGCAGCACAATTAATTAAATAAATAAAGTGTTTACGCTTACACCTGTCTCCTGTCCTCTCAGTTTTACACTACATAGAATGTTACATTCAGGTTTTTGTTTATAATGATTCAAATAATTTTAACATTAAACGTGCTGATCTGAGATCTACTGTCCTGTTGTGTAATTTTTATAGTATTTCCAGTGATAAACATTAAAGGAGACGCACCAAGCCGAGGGTTCATTTGAGAAGACATACAGGTATTTTTTGCCCATTGCAGTTTTCAGGGCTGAGGAGACACAAATTAGCGTCAGGTGGGAAACACCTGACGCATTTCAGAGAAGAACCTGTACGGAATGGAAACCAAAAGCCACAGTAAACTTTCTGCAAACATGAAAGTACTTCTAAACTAATGCATTTAAAAAAATAAAATCATTCATCCATTTATTTATTAAATCAGCCTAATGTTCTTTTATTTTTTTTTTTAGTGATATGATCTCATTTATCATCTGCTTTCTCCTCTCTGAATATCGGCCAATAAGTTATCTCTGAATAAATTTTTTCTTCTTTTCTTATATTTAAGGTCCGTATTAATGACTTAATCTTCTATGACATATTGGTATTTATGATTTAACTTTATTATTCTACAATACAGTAGTTTTATTACTGTACAATATGTACAGTATGTGTGTTTTATACACATACTGTACACATTGTTGATGGCAGAGGTGATGGTGCTGAAGAAACCTTGTGTGCTATGAATTTACATGGCTATTCTAAAAGATTTTCTTTTAATTTGACAAAAAAACTCTACACTCACTGCTCATCAACACTGAGGCAAAAACCAGGACCAGGAACAACATCTTCATTCTCTAGCATAAAGAGTGATGATAAAAAAAAAGGGGGTTATGTACAGTACAATAAAACTGTTTGAAATTAGATTATTCTAAGGCGGCAAAATCTAAGAGCGCTGTAAACACAATATTCTCAGAGAGCTTACCTTCAATATTTGCAAGTGTAGTGATGAAGGACTCTTCATCATCATCTGTTTGAGTTCTGATGTTTCTACTTTTTTCTTTCTTCCTTAAAACGCATCTGACGTGCGAGAACCCACCCTTCCCTGTTTTCACTGTTGCTATAGACTTTCACATAACAATCAACTAGCGGATACATAATTTCACTCCAATGTACGGAACAAATCATACTGTTACAATGAATTATGTGGTTTCTTGCAGTCTGCTACACAATGATATTCTACCTTTCCACGAGAATTACTCCGCTTTGTAATAATACAGCATCTAAGTAACTTAGAGGGAAAAAAAAAAAAAAATTAAGGTCAAGCAAGGAATACATGCTGTAATATCAAGTGTGAATGATATCTTGCAATATTAAAAGGGGTTCTAGTAAACAGGTTGACATTCCATTGTGTGTTAAATAATGAAGTATGAGCCTCTTTGTTAATAGACTCTAACTACATGTCTGAAATCATTAATGGCTTCGCCATGAGGTTTATTGGGAACATGGATAATGGTTGTCTCCTTCCACGCCATGGGTGCAAAGCTGAATCTCAAGAGCACCTGAAAAAAAAAAAAAAAAAAAAAAAAACGAGCCACTACACCCTCTGCCATTCTTTGACACTTTGCCATTTCTACCTCATATTTCCTCTGTTGAACCTCTGCTCTATTTTATTTTTGTAGCAGAGATTGGCCAGTTTGATCTTACTGTACAGTATGTCGCAGCTCCTTTTTTCAGATTCCTGACCCTGTCTTTGATATTGTGTGTAAATGTTATTATTTTAAAATGTTGAAACTGCTTCTATTCTCTGCTGACCTATGGCTTATTGTTAGGATAGTGTCATTCTAGCAAAGCATATAGGACTATGTCAATACAAAATGTCAGATATGAGCATGTTGATTGCTTTGGTAGAACGTCTCCCTGTCAGTAAACTCAAAACACCCTCTAAGCGTTTCCAGTGTCATTATTCCAGCCAGGGCTGTTTGTTTCAGATTTTGTTTGTATTTTAGCAGCAGTTTTACATCTAGGGTCTGAGAACCCATGTGTGGGCATGATTTTGTGACATGTGTGGCAGGTATATTTGTATTTATATTTGTACATTCTGTTCAACTGTTTTGGGGTTGTAGTGTACCACTCCAGCTGTGGAAGCAGTGTGGCTGTTAAAGTTCTCAAGCAAATCAGTCGTTTTGGTGAAGTTATCAAAAATTCATTTCCCTGCCAATGTATTGTGTAAGGCTCGGGGACATGGTTGATAATTATGGTGGAACAACAGTCAAGGCAAAAGTGCTAACCACTACACCACCGTGCCTCCTTTTCACCATCCCTGAAAGGAAAGATTAAAACCGCTGGATGAAGCACTTTATGACTGGTATTTACGTTTAGGTGTATGTTTCATCTGGCGTCAGTTATGTTCATTGTATTGTGATAATAAAACACCCTTGTGAATTTGATGCTAGACCTGGCTTTAGTATACTGTATTGTTCCGTTTCTGTCCTTGTCTTGTTTGCTTGATTGTTCATGGAAAGCCTGCACTTGCGTCTTTAACTCTTCTTATTCCTGCTAATGTGGAGCAGCCCTTGAATGTTTTATGCCATGAATATTGTTCAGTATAATTTAGATCATCACCAGTTGTGCAGTTGTGAAATACATTCAAATCTTACAGTGATCCCGAAATACTTTATTAGGAATTAATGTTTTCAGGACAGGATGTGACTAAAAGAGGCTCATACGACGTGAACCGAATGTACCGCTGCTGCTGCTACTGAAGACGTGAGTAAATAACAACAGCAACAAATACCAGCAATAATATTGAGGTGAACATCTTTTGGTTAAGGTTAAGTGTGACCCAAATTGCAGAAGTCTGTCTGACAGCATTTGACGTTGTAAAAATTACTTTTCTTCACCTTGAGACAGTATTCCATAGTAGCACAATGCTTCATTGGAGGTGACTTCAGACCTTTAGGAGAAAAAAAAAAAAAGATATTAATGTAAGTGCAATGTAAGTCCCTTTGCACATTCTGATATAATTCACATACTTTAAGTTCTCTTTTTCTGTGTGCTGAAAGTTTCACGCTACGCATTTTGTTCGAATGTTAAAATTATTCGATCCATTATAATGTTCTCCCTTAATATCTGCTTTGCTTCTATGTTATATTAATAGTCGTAAAGGTGAAGTGATAAAGAAATGTAATAGGAGAAACACACTGGGTGTAGCGTTCATTTCATAAGAGATACAGATATTTTTCTCATCGCAGTTTTCAGGACTCGGAAGGCACGCATCATCATCAGGTGGGTAGCATCTGACACATTTCAGAGCAGAAGCTGTAACAGAGTGGAACACAACAGCCACAGTAAACTTTCTGCATAAATTATAAGTACTTATAAACAAGGCGTTTTTAAATCATTCATCCATTAATTTATTAAATAAGCCTAATGTTCTTTTTTTTTTTTTTTTTGCAATATGACATTATCCTGTGCTTTCTCCTCCCTGAATATCAACATCAATGCCCAGGTGGATGGAGATTATATTCCTTCTTTTCTCATATTTAAGGACTTGATTGATATTCATGCTTTCCCATTTAGTCTACAATCCACTGGCATTAATCACCTGTATATGTGTATATGTATTTTTTTTTCTGTGTATATTATGCACACACGCTGTACAGATTACTGATGAAGTCATAGGTGACAGTGCTGAAGAAACCTTTTTGTGTGATTTTATTTTACATTGCTATGTGTATCCATGTAATAAACATTGTAAATGCTAAACATTACATCTAAGTATTTTGACCCGAAACCCAGTCTACACTCACCGCTCAACAGCACTGAGGTAAAAACCAGGGCCAGGAACAAAATCTTCATTCTGTAGCATAAAGTGATTTAAAGTGAAATCATGATTAAAAATGACATTTAATGAAATGCAGAAATGCCTAAAAAGTGAATGTGGCTAGCAGTGGTTATGTACAATACAACCTTAGTTTAAAATTAAAGCGCTCTGTAAGCATGATATTCTTATAGAGCTTACCTTCAATGTTTGCAAATATAGTGAAGAAGAAAGGATTCTCTGAGCTTTACCTTTGTTACAGATCTGATCTCACTACTATACTGTATCTTTCCTCCTTTAAATACATTTGATGTATGAGATCCCACCCTCTTTGTTTTCACAGTTGCTATACAGTAGACTTTCACACAACAATTACCTAGAGGACACATAATTTCACTCTAATGTATGAAACAAATCATACTGTTACAATGACTTGTGGTTTATTTAAATCTGGTACAGAACGTTATTCTACCTTTCCACAAGAATTACTCCCCTTTGTAATAACTAAATGACTAAAGTAAAATAAAAGCCAACTGTAACATGTGTTAGTAAAGAAAATACACTATGATACAAAAGTATCCGCTCGCCTGCCTTCAGATGCATATGAACTTTAACATTCAATGTTTTCATTCAGTGTTTATTATGATGTTGGCCCATTGCCCCTATAACAGCTTCAACTCTTCTGGAAGGGTTTCCACCAGGATTGAGAGTGGGAATTTTGATAATTCTTCCAGAAGTGCATTTGAGAGGTTAGATACTGATATTGGACCAGAAGGCATGGCTCACAGTCTCTGCTCTAATTCATCCCAGGCCAGTCAAGTTCTTCCATACCAAACTCACTCATCCATATTTTTATGGACCTTGCTTTGTGCACTGGTGCGCAGTCATGTTGGAACAGAATGTGACCATCCCCAAACAGTTCCCAAAGTTGGTAACGTGAAATTGTCCAACATGTCTTGGAATGCTGAAGCATGAAGAGTCCCTTTCACTTGAAAGAAAGCTACAAGAAGTCCCATACGTAGTTTGTGACAAGTCATATGGAACTGCAAATGGGACTCCTTATGGCTTTCTTTTTGCCGCTCTTTCATACAGGCCAGATTTGTGGAGTGCATAACTAATAGTTGTCCTATCGACAGATTTTCCAACCTCCAGCGTTACCATAGTTTCCATAGTTCTCTGATTAATGCTCTCCTTGCCTGGCCTGTCAGTTTAGGTGGACGGCCATGTCTTGGTAGATTGGCAGCTGTGACGTACTCTCTCCATTTTCAGATGATGGATTGAACAATGCAGATGCTTTTATCCAGAGCGACTTACAAAAGTGCTTTGAAGTTTCCATCAGTGGGTAAATCCTCACACTCAGTTACTATACTAACCACAGTCAACCAGTGTTGGGAAGGTTTTTTTTGTGAAAGTTAACCCAAATATGTAAGAAACAGGTCTTTAGTTGTTTAAAGATTGCTAATAAGCTGAGACTGGGTATAGAGGGAGAACAGAAGAGAACCAAGTACTGAGCCTTGTGGGACGCCAGTAAAGAGTCTGTGTGGACCAGATGTCGAACCCCTCCATGTCACCTCATAAAATCAATCTTCTACTGTAGGAAGCAAACCCTTCTGCCCACTAGGTGCCAAAACAGAAAACAGTTTAGATGCTTGGCTTCCTTGATCTCTGAGATATCATGGGTCCAGCCAAACACTGGGTGAGCATTTAAGAGAATGTGGTGCAATGTGGGGTGTGATGAGAGCTGAGAGGTCAGTGCAAGCATCAGTATTTTGAATATGATGCGGGCAGCAACTCGAAGCCAGTGCAGGGAGCAGAGAAATGGGGTGGTGTGAGAGAACTTGGGAAAGTTGAAACGTGATGTGCAGCTGTATTGAAGATAAAGGGTGGACAGAGGTTAATTGCAGTTGTCCAGTCTTGGTTGTGGTGCAACACAAATGCCTATAAAGGGGCTGGGCTAACACAATTCACCTGGGCTAGAGGCTCATTAGACAATGCAATCTTTGCTCGATATTCGGTCAATAAAACAGCTTGTCCACTTCCACCTGGTGAGTAGAAAGTATCTGTGGTTGTATTCACACATCTCCTGTCTCCTCAGACTCAACTCTTCCCACCTGCTCTCCCACGTGCTCTGCTGTCTCAGTCTGCATTGCGCCTCCTGCTCAGCGCCTCTTGTCTCACCTGCTCTGCATACCTCTGTGTGACATTAAGTACACTGTGCAATCTAAGTAACAAAGCATGGGCCCGGAGACTCCTACACAGCTACATTGTTTATATAGATTGTAACCTGATTAAGACTGAAAGATAAGTTGTTTCAAAGTGTTTAATAAAGTTCATTTTGTTTGACCTTAACATCTGTTTCCCGCATGTTCCTTCCATGTGGTAGACCCATTACTATATTTAATGTAGCTAACAAAAACTATAAATCTAACCAACAAAGGCAACATAATTGCTGTTTTTTTTTAATTACGTAAACAGACACTTTATCATCACATGTAAGAACCAGAACAAACAAGCCAAAAACTCAACAAAAAAAAAAAAAAAAAAAGTTATGTAGATATGTAAAGCAGCAGTGAGAGAAAAAAGGCAGGTAAGGAAAAGGGACTTTGACAAATCGATTCTAATAACTCTTCTGCATGTGTGTGTGTGTGTGTGTGTGTGTGTGTGTGTGTGTGTGTGTGTACGCGCGCATGTGTGGAAGTGTATCTAAGTATAGGAGTGGAAGTATATGAGTGAATAAAAAAAACATTTAAAATGTGTAAGAGGGCGATTATGAATAAAGTTGGTTGATCTGCCCATGTGTGGAGTTTCAGTGCTTTCTTATTAACTGTGAAATCTGGGTTGTCCCAAATGGGGGTCTATTTAGCTGGTGCAAGAGACGTGTTTGTGATTTGAAAATGAAACTTTTTTTTTAACTTGTATTTTTGTGACTTTTCAGAACCAATTTTGACTTTATTTTGCATGTGTGAAGCTATGACTTAAAGGTGACCTTGGCACTCTGCAGTCATGTCAATCATCACATGCCCATTCTCACATCACCGGTTTTGCAGGAAGGTTCTGATTGGTTGCTATATTTACATTTGAGTCTGGCGACAGTTATGTTTATCATGTTGTTGTGATAATTAACACCCTCTTGAATTTTATGCTAGATCTGGCTATAGTGTACTATAGAGCCTGGCTTCTTTTCTTGTGTATTTTGCTTGACGATTGTTGGTAGAAAGCCCGCACTTGCATCCTTATCTCCTCTTATTCCTGCTTACATGAAACAGGCTTTGTATGTTTTATGTTGTTACATTGTTGATGTAGGTTATCTAATGCCACAAACTAAATGCAGTAATTCTACAAATACTATGGTACATCTGTTTTGGTGTTCCTGCTCCACTTCATGGTAACTCATTTCAATAATGCATTGAAAACATACATCAATGCTGGAAACAGTTTATTAGGAATAAATGTTTTTAGGACAGGATATGAGTAAAAGAGGCTTAAACACAGTGAACTGAATGTACGGTTGCTGTTGCTGAATACACAATAATAATAGCAACAAAAACATCGGTAAGACTGAGACGTAAATCATTTAGATCATGCTTAACTATTCATATTGCAGAAGTCAGTCTGACAGCATTTTACTGTGTAGTTAGGATTTTTCTTCAGCTTGAGACAGTTGTCCATAGAAATGCATTGCATTACTGGAGGGATATATCGACCTGAATAAAAATAAATATATAAATAAATAAATAAATAAGCATGAGTTAAAAGGGGTTACATTATGAGTATGTCCTATCCTAGAAATTAATATGATTTTTCAATTTTTTATACATATATGGAAATAGTGCTGGAAAAACAAGAGACCACTGCAAAATAATGTTGTTTTTTTTTTTATTATTGTTTTTTTCCCTACAGGTACATGTGTTGGTGAGATGTACAGTTCAGTAAAATGTTTTGTGAACTGCTTATAATATTTCTCCTAAATTCAAAATTTAAAACTATTGTTGTTTAGAGTGTACAGTATATTTAAAGGGAATGACAGCATCACATCAAAATAAACCAAGATCATGCAGTATTTGCATAGCTTTCATAACTCAAATAAAACAAAATGCAAAAGAAAAATTGTTAACAAATTGTGTTATTGCTTTGGCTAAATAGCATTAAGAAATCAGTATTTGGTGGATTAACCTCGATTTGCAGTTACAGCTTTCATGCGTTTTGGCATTCTCTCCACCAGTTTTTCACACTGCTTTTGGGTTTTTGGGAGTTTACACCACTCTCTTTGCAAAAAGGCTAACATCTTAGTTTTCTGGAGTGCAGTGGTCTCTTATTTTTCCCAGACCTGTATATGACTGAAGTTGCAATGTTACTTAGTTTCTAAAATATAAAGTGTTGCACTACTTACTCTTGCAGTAAAACATGATTCACTTTTATCCTGTTTCCTGTCAGTTTTATACTACAGAGGTTTAATGTTTTATTTTAATGCTAAAATTATTTGAAGTATTATAATGTGCTGCCTTGTGCTGTTGTGTTATATTAATAGTCTTAGATGTGCCGTGATACATAAAAATGAAAGGAGACACACCTGACCCAATATTCAGTTCATAAACGACACAGGCATTTTTCTCATTGCAGGTTTCAGTACTTGGCAGGCACAAGTCACGATCAGGTGGGAAACACCGGGCACATTTCAGAGCAGAACCTGTAACAGAGTGCCAACCAAAATTCTCAGCAAGCGTGAAAGAACTAAACAAAGTTTTTAATTAATATTATTATTTAATCATTCATTATTTAAATGTATAAAATCAGCCTAATATTCTTTTTTGCAATATGATCTTATTAAACTCTGCTTTCTCCTGCCTGAATATTAGCATGACCAGTCCAGGAGGATGGGGATTATATTCTTTCTTTTCTTATATTTGGTCAGTATGAATGACTTAAAATTGTGTAACATATTGGACTTTTCCCATGTATTCTACAATCCACTGGCATTAGACACCTGTATCTGTGTATACTGTATGTAGGTTTGTCCTCTATAGTTTATGCACACATGCTGTTGATAAAGTCAGAGGTGACAGTGCTGAAGAAACATTTTATTTTACATTGCTAGAGTATGTGTTCCCATATAAATAAAGTTTATTTTATTGGGGTATTACCATCTCCTGTAACTTTAAAGGCCTTATTGTCTGAATGTATCTTACAAGTAAGTCTTATCTAAAATATTTAAAGCAGATTTTGTTTTCATTTGACTTGAAGCCCAGTCTCCACTCACCTCTCATTAGCATTGAGGCAAAAACCAGAGCCAGGAACAAAACCTTCATTCTGTAGCTTAAACAGAAAAAAATCATGATTAAAAAAAAATGATTAAATGAGTAAAAGCCAAAGTAGTCGCTGGCAGAAGTAATCTACAAAATAAATAAATAAATAAATAAATAAATAAATCCAAGAGCTCTGTAAGCATGACAATCTTTAAGAGCTTACCTTCAATATTTGTGAGTGCAGAAAGGATTCTCTGAGCTTCACCTGTGTATCAGAGCTGATCTCACTACTTTCCTCCTTTAAATACATGTGAGATCCCACCCTCCTTGTTTTCACAGTTGCTATTGACTTTCTTACAACAATCAACTAGTAGATACATTTCAGACTAATGTAAAAAACAAATCATACTGTTACAATTACCCATTACAATGATATTCTACCTTTGTACAAGAATCAGCCACCTTTGTCATAATGCAAAGACTAAGTGACTACAGTGAAATAAAAGCCAAGTGTAAAAACTGTAATTAAACAAAAGTTTATGTCTGTTCCAGATGTATCCAACATAAGGTATCAAACTAACTAACAAAGGCAACAGTGAACAGAAGATAAAATTACAGATGGCAAAAAAAAATCTAAATCAAGGTCAAGCAAAGAATCAATGCTGTGTTGTGCATATGAATGATATTACCAAACTGTTATCATGCCACATTAAAACCATTATGTGTTAAATAATAAAGTAAGAAACACCCCCCACCCCCACCAAGAAAAACTTACATTTTTCTTACTTTTCTGTTAAATTGCTATACATAGAAATAATACATTTAAGGATTTCATTAGCAAAGAGTATTTCATTTAATTAATTTGTAATTAAGGTACATTTTATTTGTGCTTTAAACAATGGAAATTATCACAAAGCAGTTTAATAGAAAGCAGAAATCATTAGCCTATTCCAAGAGCATCTTCATAATCATCAAATTGTACTGCCTGCCCTCAGTCACCACAAGCATCCCCAATCAGATAATATGGGGTCATTCTCAGCAGAGCCAGAGGCCTCCATGTGATGAGATTGCATAGCTCATGGGGGGGGGGGTCGGGTTTATTGGTTACTTAGGAACTTAGGAGTGCCATGTAATGATTGACAAGGAGAGAGAGAGAGAGAGAGAGAGAGAGAGAGAGAGAGAGGGAGAGAGAGAGCAGTTAGGTTTACTCACAGACTCATAATTTATAAGCTCAGCATATATATTGTACAGAATGCAAGCAGGGACTTGGGCACAGCTGGCTATGTTAGCATAACTAAAAGGGAGAGCCAGAAGCAAACACAGACATAAAAGCTCCTTGTGAAGTAAATGAACAAGTAATTAGCCTGGCAACAAACTTGAGTGATCAAAGAGAGTGGGGTGAAGACAGCATCCAAACATACCAGTTCACCATAAAAATTTTATGACTGAGTTTCACAGACCTACAATTAACCTAAGAACAAATCTATTTACCAAAGATTTGCTAAATCATAAAAAGTTTTCAGCCTAGACTTAAATACTGTGTTTGAGACCTGAACATTAATTGGAGGGAAGGCATGTAGAGAGACAATAGGAGTGGGCCTAAATCAGAACTCTGTGGATACTAGAATATGGCGTTGTGGAGTTTGGTGTTCCACAGGGTTCAGTTTTAGGCCCACTGTTTTTCTTTTTTCTTTACATGCTTCTTCTGGGCAACATAATTTGGAAGCATTTTATTAGTTTCATTGTCATGCTGATGACACAGTATAGTTGTCTCAACAAAACCAGATGAGAAAAGACTGCTTACTAAAGCTGAGCAAAATGTGCAGGACATAAGAGACTGGATGTAAATGAACTTCCTTCTGCTTAATCCTGAAAAGACATAGGTTCTAGTCATAGGACCACAAACAGCTAGAAGCAAGCTTTTTGATCACACTGTAAATGGCCTCTTTCCCTCTCCCTGTCTCTCTGTCGAGCTATACATGTCGCTCCTGAGCTACGAGTGATCCAGGCCCCTTCTGCCCCCTGGACCTCTCTGACTCGTCCTGGTGTCCTGCTTCTGATTGGAGATCTCATCGCATGGATGCCCTGTGTGGTCTGCCTGGGATGCATGTCGTGACTGGGGACGGTTCCACTTTTCCACGAAGACGGTCTTGTCCTTCCTACAGTCTACCTGAACCTTCAATAACAAACTGGACTCAATTTTAACTTGATCACATCTGTTATACTGAACTTCCAATCTCACACAGTATGATGCAGATTAATCCCTGCTATTTGTTTTACCCAAATGAGGATGGGTTCCCTGCTGAGTCTGGTTCCTCTCAAGGTTTCTTCCTATTACCATCTCAGGGAGTTTTTCCATGCCACTGTCGCCATCGTCCTCAGCTTGCTCATCAGAGACAGTCTTATCATTTTGATTCATACATGTTAATTTCTCATACAAACTTATATAATTCTTTTGATTGTGTGAAGCTGCTTTGCGACAATGTCAATTGTTAAAAGCGCTATACAAATAAAATAAAATTGAATTGAATTGAATCTCTTTTTCTTATTTTGAATTGCCATTTTGTTATTTTTTTAAAATAATTTTTATTATTATTAGTTTTTTTTTTCCTCCCTCATTGCTGTTTGTGTAATCTGCTGCTGCAGTAACACAATAATTTCCCTCTCAGGATCAATAAAGTATATCTATCTACTGTATCTATCTTTGACTAAAACAAAGCTGTGCACATCGAGCTGATGCAAGCAGCTCTACCGCAATCACAACACACTCAGATCACTCCCTCAATACATAGCATTATTTATAGTCTAAATAAAAATGTTTTTCTAAACGTAGAATATTGTTGTTTACTTGCAATATTTGTTCATTTTAAAATGTAATTTAAATTATGTTTGCGCTCCAGGATGTTGAGCCGGCATCGTGATCCCCCACTTTAATTTCCTACATAGTCTAAGCAGCGTTCGACCGCATGCATAACGTTTGCCAGATGCACCGGCAGAAGACTAATGATTATGAATGCATTGGGGAAAGTCTGACTCTGACCATTTTAATAGTTTATTGATAAATTTGTGATTTCTTTGTTTTTGGCTGTAGTGATGAAGGTGATCACGCCATCTCTACAGCAGTGGATCTGGCTATATTCTTGTTTCATACAAATTACATAATCTGATTTTTTCCCCCATTAGTTTATGTAAAAGCAGACATTTCGCTTTTTATAAGTATATATTTTTCATGTCTGTGAGGCAAGTATACACTGAGTTTCTGTTCATTTTTTGATAAACTCAGATTCACAGAAACCAATACAGAATAGCACACCCTATTTGCTTGCATTATTTCTTTCATTTACTTTATATTACGTCTTTGCAGAACTGCTCAAGTTGAGTTACATTTGGTGGTGACTGTTTGTTGACTGCAGTCTTCAAGTCATTCTAATGCGGTTTAAGTCTTGCTTAGACTATAGGCCATGCAAGGACATTCACCTTTTTCCCATGTGGTCAGTTTTGCTGTGCTTTGAGTCATTGACATTTTGGAAGGTAAACCTTCTTCCCATTAACAACTTTTGGCAAAGGGCAGCAGATTTGACAGTATTTTGCCCCATCAATTTTCTTCCATCCTGACAAGGACTCCAGTCCCTGCTGCAGAGAAACACACCATAACAGGACATTACCACCTCCATGCTTTACGTAGGAACGGCTTTATTTGGATGGTGAGCTGTGTTGGATTTCCGCTCTACAGATAGATTGGTGTTGTGGAAAATAGTTCAACATTAATTACTTTCGTCTGTCCGGATCTCTCCTGTTACCTGTCTCCATCAAGAGAGTGGATGTTGAGATGGTGAAGTCATTCAGATACCTGGGGCTATAGCTAGATGACAACCTGGAATGGTCAGTGAACACTGACTATCTGTACAAGAAGGTCAGAGCCGCGCTGTTCTTCCTCAGGAGAGTCGGCTCTTTCAACATCTGTAATATGCTCCTGCAGATGTTTTATCAATCGGTGATTGTCTGTGTACTTTTCTACACAGGAGTGTGCTGCATGGCTAACCACAACCACTCACTGTAATTTTTTATTTTTTTTAAACAGAGGAGTTTGTTCAGTGGGAGTCTTCTGTCACAAAGCTGCTCAACTTAGGAAATCATTTGTCCAGAGAAGCTTATCAAGACCTCACAACAAAGTCAAGGGAACGTGGACTGGGAGATCTGGGCTAAGGCTCGCCTACTTTATACATCACATCTATATTTGCATGCATTTATACATGCTCTTTGCACAATCACTTAGGTATTTAAACAATTAATGCTATTTGCACTTTGTCACATATAAAATTGCACATAATAGCTGCACTGCAATCAACTTAATTTCTCAATTGTGATTTATATGCTTCATTTATATGCTTCTTAAATCTTTTATTCTTTGCACTAGCATTGCTCTAGTATCTTCTGACCAGTTCTTACATTACCCGGTGCATACTCACTACATGTAAGATAAACAGTGTGCAATTTACAACCTACCTACCTACCTACCTACCTACCTATCTATCTATCTATTTGACCATAACCCATTTTTTTCATGTGGCCTCAGAATCAGAATATTCAACATGCATTTTTGCAAAGCTCAGTCACTCAGGATTTTTTCGTGCAACTGTCCTATACAAGCCACATTTGGAGAATTACTGATATTGTTGGGGATATAGAGTTGCTGTAGGCCTCTCTGACAGGGTTCCTCCTGGCTCTTTCATCCTGTTTGGAGTGACTTCTTGATTCAGGGAGGGTCTTTACAGTATTTTACCAAACACATTCCACTTCTTAATAATAAACTTCACAGTGCTTCAGTGATTAAGCCTTTGATTTTTTTTGTATCCATCTCCTGACTTGTGCCTGTGCACAACTTTATCCCAGAGATTTTTGACTTGTCACCCTTAATTGATTGTTTGCTTGAATTGCACTAGGGGCATCTAGTGGGCAGGGACTGAAATGCTCCAGCATTTCAAAATGACCACAGCTGATCACAGTTAAAAGTCAAATGGCTTTGTGTGCCATTGAGAATGTGATTAGCTTCACATGATTGAGTTTACCAATTTTTTTTTTTAAGAGAGTGGTCCTTCTCCATGTCAGTGATTCTGTTTATATATATATATATATATATATATATATATATATATATATATATATATATATATATATATATATATTGTTATACATGTTTTCTGACATGTTGGTGTTCACTTGATTGTTAAAAGTTGCAATAAAAGTTGAATAAATACAGCTCAACCATCACATGCCCATCATTAAATCACCGGGTTTGGAAAAGCTTGTTTTGGGGTAATATACTGTATTTACATTTAGGTGTATGTTTTGTCTGGCAACAGTTATGTTCATTGGGTTGTTGTAATACATTTTATGCTATACTGTAGATCTGGCTTTAGTGTACTGTATAGTCCAGTTTATTTGCTTAATGGTTATTACTAGAAACCCTGTACTTGCATCCTTATCTCCTCTTATTCCTGTTTATGTGAAGCAGCCTGCCTATGTTTTATACCATGAATATTAAACAGTACAATGTCCCTCATCTAATGCCTAATTTATTTAAATACAGTAATTCTCCAAAAACTATGGTACATCTGCTTTTGTGTTCTTGCTGTATTGCATGGTAACTCACTTGTAAAATACATTCAAAACTTACAGTACATTGATGCTTAAAAGACTTTATTAGGAATTAATGTTTTCAGGACAGCATATGACTACAAGCGGCTCATACAAAGTTAACTAAATACACTGCTGCTGTTACTGAAAACTTGAGTAAATAACAAGAGCAACAAATACCAGCAGTAATATTGAGGTGAACATTCTTTAAATTAGTCATGGATATAGTTAAGTTGAATAAAAATTGCAAAAGTCAGTCTGACAACATTTGACTTTGAGAGAAGAATCTTCCTTCGTTTTGAGACAGTCGTCCATAGAGACACACATCTTCACTGAAGGTGACATTGTACCTAAGAGGAAATATATATATATATATATATATATATATATATATATATATATATATAATAAATACATAAGTCCCTATGTAAAGCTTGATGTACTTAAGATGCCTAAATTGGAGCATGTGTTTGGTTTAGTGGGAGAAGGTGTTTGAACATTGGTTATAAGGCTTCTGAGATGTGACATATGAACCCTGCAGTTCCACAAATTTGTTATATTTTTTTTAATTCTCTTTCTCAGTGTGTGTATATGGTACACAGAGGCTAAGCAAAAATTAGCCAGAAAGCTGGAAAGTTACAATGTTTTTTATTTTGTAAAAAGAAATAAATAAATAAATAAATTGCTAATTGATTAAAATAAAATAAAATAAATGAATAAATAAACAGGATTCTCTCTTATTCTGACAGTTTCACACTACATAGATTTTTGGATTTATTATTTTTTTGTTGTTGTTTATTTGTTTTTTAATGTTAAAATCATTTCAACCATTATAATACGTTGCCTTGTGCTACTGTGTTGTTTCAGTGGTGCAGTGATGAATAAACATAAAAGGAGAAACATACTGGGCTTAACTTTCAGTTCATAAGAGATACAGGTATTCTTTTCATTGCAGGTTTCAGGACTGGGCAGACACATCTTAGCCTCAGGTGGGAAACACCTGACACATTTCAGCGCTGAACCTGTAACAGAGTTGAAACCAAAAGACACAGTAAACTGTTCTGCAAACATCATTTTAAAATCATTCATCCATTTTTTTTTAAAATCAGCCTAAGGTTCTATTTGTAATATGACATTTTTTACCCTTTTCTTTCTCTCATATGTAAGGTAAGTACGAATAACTTAAACATATTGGTATTCATGTTTTGTTTAGTTTTTGCCATTTATTCTACAATCCACTGGCATTACACACCTCGATCTGTCTACATGTAATGGAGGGGTTTTTTTTTTTACATCTTTTATGCTCACATGCTGTACAGATTGTTGATAAAGTCAGAGGTGACAGTGCTGAAGAAATCTTTTTGTGTACTTTTATTTTACATTGCTATGTGTATCCAGTAGATTTTCTTTGCATTTGGTTTGATGCCCAGTCTACACTCACCGCTCATCAGCACTGAGGCAAAAACCAGAGCCAGGAACAGCATATTCATTCTGCAGCCTTAAGTGGATTAGAAAAATCATGATCAAGAATAACATTTTTTCAAATGCATACATGCCAAAGAAGTGGATTTCACTGGCAGAGGTATTCTACAAAAAATTAAATAAATAATAATAATAAAAAAAAAAAAAAAAAAAAAAAAATATATATATATATATATATATATATATATATATATATATATATATATATATAATTAAATGTAGTAATAAAGAAAAATTCAAGAACTTTGTAAGCATGATAAACTTTAAGAGCTTACCTTTAATATTTTTGAGTGTACTAAAGCAGAAAGGATTCTCTGAGCTTCACCTGTGTATCAGATCTGATCCCACTACTCTATCTTTCCTCCTTTAAATACATCTGATGTGTGAAATCTGAACCTCCTGGTTTTCACAGTTGCTACTGACCTTCATACAAAAATGTATTGACTTTCAGCCGACTTGACTTGACTCATACAAAAATCAACTAGCGGATACATTTCACACTTACTGTATGTACAAAATAACAAAATAAAATAATAAAAAATAATACTAATAATTACAGTAACTCGTGGTTTCTTGCAGTTTGCTACTCCATGATATTCTACCTTTCCAGAAGAATCACTTTCCTTTGTAATAATAAAGCAACTAAGTGACTACAGTGAAATAAAAGGCAACTATAACAAGTAAAGAAAGGTTTCTGTCTGTTCCAGAATATCCAACATAAAATATCAAACTAACTAACAAAGGCAACAATGACTAGAACTTTAAAAGAGCCTTAATGGATAAGCAAAAATTACAGATGGCAAAACAATGGAGAGAAAAAAAAAAGGAATCAGTGCTTTGTTATCATATGAATGAAATGACCAAACATCAAAATTCTAATGGGCAGTCTGACGTTCTATGATTAACAATGAAGTAAGAAACATGTTGCCAACATCTTGAGTTGTTTATGCAAATTGGTTACATTGTTATAAATTTGAATCCATGAGAAATCATATAAATAATGTTAGTTATTTAAAGTGTTCATTAACAAAGATTATTTAATTTAATTCAGGTCAATTTTATTTGTATAGTGCTTTTATCACTACTCATTATTGCAACTTAGTGCAGAAATGATCAGTCTAATCCAAGACCATCTTCATACAAATGGAAATGCCCTCAGTCAACACACACATCCTCAATCAGATAATATGGGCTGAAACTCAGCACAGCCAGAGGCCTCCATGTGATGAGAATTCCAACCACAAGTGAGGCACCAGGATGTGTCGGTAGGGAGGCCAGGAAGAGTCAGGATCACTGGTAATTCATGAATACCATGTGCAGTTTGACAGAAAGAGAGATTGACAGAAAGAGAGAGACGGAGACAGAGAGAGCAGTTAGGTTAAGTCACAGTCTCACAGTCTGAAGTAAAGAAACAAGCCAATAGCCTGGAAACAAAAGTGGGTGATCAAAGAGAGTGGAGGAAGACAGCATCCAAACATATCAGTTAACTACCTAATACAAATCTGTTCACCAAAGCCTTGGCTAAATCAAGAAATGGTTTCAGCATAGACCTAAACGCTGAGTCTGATCGGAACATTAATTAGAAGGCTATCCCATAACATTGAGGCTTTGTAAGGAATGCACCTTTAAATGCCCCTTTTACCACTGTGTAAGACAGCAATTGAGATACTACTAGTACTGTAGCAGCAGTGGGCTGTCCAGGGAGGTGCCAGGGTTAAAACCACAAAGTGTGATGTAATTAATTTTTCCACAGTGAGCTCAGGTGCAAACACCTGTCAAATTTCAATTAGTGCATTTGTTACACTTTTAAGAATGAGACGGTGCTCGTCCTTGGACAACACATTTATTTCTGTAAAACAGTTATATGAAAGCACTTTTAAACCTGGAGCACTCGGTTTCGCGTGTACACCTGAACTCACTCATTACATGCTGAACGCTTACACTCTACTAGCGTCCACGCCCAATCCTCAGCCTAGTGTACCAGTTAGGGTGCCTCCGCTAGTAGCCGATTGTTACACGAACAGCAGAAACATGCACAGTATTATCAGTCAGTACCACAGTAGTTTCCAAATGCTACTTAGCTTAAAAAAATGTTTTTAATAGGGGCAATAGTTTACTCTCTCTTTTAGCTGTACATAACCTTACAGGGCTACACATGTTATGGTGACCAGGCAGGTAAGGCAGACTTACTTTTGAGGCTGAATGACATGGAGGATATGTTTATGGCCATAACTAAAACTGGCCAAAACTAATTACAATACATCAGTTTTCGTGCCAAAGCCTAAACCAAATGTTGGTCTGTGTCAGGAATGACATGAAGGAGGACGCAAGTGCAGGTAAAAGACAAGATTCATTTAACACGGAAAATAACCAAAACATGGGTAAGCAGTAGTCGTAGTCAAAAACCAGGCATGGGTTGGTCGATCGGCAAAAATAATAAACTAGGGTAGGCAAGGAATCGGAAATGTAGTTTGTTTCCACCATGATTGGAAGCGGATATGGTTTTGTTTGATCTAATGCTTTCGCTGGCCTGACAGTCTGAATCTTAACACCAAGGTATTTTACTACTGCACATGATGAAACAGAAAGTGCATACAGAGTTACTGTATGATCAGAAAGCTTACATCTTGCTGCATGTGGTCCTAGTACCAGTATTTCTGCCTTGGCAAAACCCATCAAGCACCAGCTCTCATGAACACCAGCCCAAGAAAGAAAGAGTAAAACCACTGGCCGAGCCTCTTGAAACACTTTATGACTATATTGAGTGTGACCAGGCCAAGTGCAATCTTTTTTTCAGTAGAGGAATGATAGTGGCAGACCTCAGGCAGGAGTGTATGCATGATGTGGAAAATTTTATCAGCAAGTATGTCAGTGACTTCCCAGAACCTATTTTAACATTATTTTGCACATCTGGAGATGTGACATAACAGGGGTTATGTAAGAAAATGGCTAGACTGGAGCTAGACTACAGCTCCCACCGGCCACTGTGGTCATGCCCATCATCACGTCACTGGGTTTGGGGAAGCTTGTGATTTGTTCGTATATTTACATTTAGTGTGATAAACAGTTACGTTCATCATGTTGTTGTGATAATGAACACCCTCTTGAACTTACTGTATAGTCCAGTTTCTGTTCTTGTTTTGTTTGCTTAATGATTGTTCCTAGAGAGTTTGCATGTGTATCATTATTTCCTCGTATTCTTGCTTAAGTAATGTTTATACAGTACCATAAATTTTGTTTAGTACAAGGTATCTCATCTAATACTATAAACTATATACATTAATTCTCCAAATACTATGGTACATCTGCTTTTGTGTTTCTGCTCCACCTCATGGTAACTCACTTGTAAAAATACATTCAGAACTTAAATTGATGCTGAAAAGACTTTATTAGGAATTAATGTCTTCAGGACAAGATATGACTAACAGAAGTTCTTGATTACTCAGTGAACTGAATGTACTGCTTCTGTTACTGAATACACGATTAAATGAAAACAGTAAGAAATACAAACAGTAATACTGAGGTGAACATCTATTAGATCGTTAAATGGTGCACAAATTGCAGAAATCAGTCTGACAGCATTTGACTTTGACATAAGAATCTTCCTTCTTTTTGAGACAGTCGTCCATAGAGATACACATCTTCACTGGAGGTGACTTTTTATCTAAGAAGATAGAGGTATTCTTCTCATTGCAGGTTTCAGGACTGGGCAGGCATGCATATGCATAGAATGTGGGAAACATCTGATGCATTTCAGAGCAGGACCTGTAACAGAGTGGAAACCAAAAGGCACAGTAAACTTTCTGCAAACCTGAAAGTACTTCAAAACAAAGCATTTTGAATTAATTAATTAATTACATCAGCCTTAAATCTTCCTTTGTGTCATATGATTATCATCTGCTTTTTCCTCACTGAATATTAGCATCATTGCTCCAGGAGGATGAAGATCATATACCTTCTTTTTTCATATTTAACATCAGTGTGTAAATATATATATATATATTTTCTGTCTATTTTATGCACACATGTTGTACATGTTGGTGAACAAGTCAGAGGTGACAGTGCTGAAGAAACCTTTTTTGTGTACTTTTACTTTACACTGTTGGTGTCCCCATATAAACAAAACAGATTTTAGTCAGTCAATGTGTCTGACTGTACAGTACATTAAAACATCAGTGTTACCTAAAACACTGATGCAGATTTTCCGTTTCAATTTGGCAAAATCCAGAACCAGGGAACAAAACCTTCATTCTGCAGCACAGAGAGTATCTTAAAACATAATTGTACTAAAAATCTAACTTTTTTTTTTAGTTTTAAACTAAACTTCTAAAAATCTAAGATCTAAGGTTAGAGCTTACCTTTAATATTTGCGAGTGTAGTGAAGGAAAATGAGTCACCTGTGTACTAGATCTGACACCACTACTTTATCTTTCCTCCTTTCAATGCATCTGATGCTTGAATTACCGCGCTCTTGGTTTTCACCGTTGCTATGGTTAACAGTTCACACATCAATCAACTAAAGGCTGCATAATTTCACACTAATGTACAAAAGAAATCATATACTGCTACAATTTCTTGCAGTCTGCTACAAAATGATATTCTACTTTTGTACAAGAATTACTCCCCTTTGTAATAATGCAAAGACTAAGCGACTACAGTGAAATGAAAGAAAATTTTGATATTTCATATGTATCCAACCTAAGATATCAAACTTACTAGCAAAAGTAACTATGATTAACACTTCAAAGGACCCTCTGTGGTCAAGCACAAAAGTAACTGATGGCAAAAAAAAGAAGAAAAAAAAGAAAAGCCAAGCAAGGTCAAATTGATATCATGCCATATTAAAGGGAATTCAATTTAGCAGGTTGACTTTACTTTGTATGTTTAGTATTTATTTAATTTAAGAAACTCTTTGTCCATACCGTCAGTTGTTCATACTGTATATTAACTTGTTTAATTGCTATGGGTTTGAATCCAAAAATTCCATCCAAAAAAGTTTTCATTAAAAAAAAACATGGAATTTTATTTGTATAATGCTTTAAACAATGGACATTTTTGCAAAGTGCCCTGCTATTATAATTCTTTCACATATCCTAATTAGGAAGCTGGGGTCAGAGCGCAGGGTCAGCCAGGACACAGTGCACCCTTGAGCAGATAGGGTTAAGGGTCTTGCTCAAAAGCTTAACTGTGGCAACTTAGCGGTGATGATCCTTCTGTTCAGTATGTAAGTCAAGTTTAAACCTTTATTTGTCGCATATACATTACAGCACAGTGAAACTTTTTCTTTGCATGTCCCAGCATAACAGGAGTCAGAGCGCAGTAACCCAGTTACGCACAGCCTTAACAGTTTGAGCCACCACTGCCTCATAATGTATCAGATCAGCATACATTTTGTGTTAGGGGGGATTT
Organism: Clarias fuscus; assembly: GCA_030347435.1. NCBI lineage: Eukaryota > Metazoa > Chordata > Actinopteri > Siluriformes > Clariidae > Clarias > Clarias fuscus. The sequence continues at coordinate 5,657,500 of CM059217.1, read as the reverse complement.
CAGCAGGACTATTTATGACAGCGAAACTAAAAGGATGAGTCAGAACAAACCCCAGACATGAGATCTTCCTGTAAAGAAAAGCAACCAGTCCTTTCACCTTTAACAAAGTGATCAATGAGAGAGGGGGGGGGGGGGGGGGGGGAGAGGGATAGGGTGGAGGGGGAGCATCCAAACATACCAGTTCACCATAAAATTCTACCTCTATGAATCCCGTAGATTTGCACCTTTAACTAAGACAAATCTGGTCACAAAAGGCTCTGCTAAATAAATATTTTTTAGCCTAGACCTAAACATTGAGATTCCGTCTGAGTCCTCGGAACATTAATAGTAATTGGAAGGCTATTACTTTATTGAGGGGCTTTGTAAGAAAAGAAAAAAAAAATGCTCTGCCCTGTGCTGCTGTTTGTAGGTACCAACAAGAAATATGGACACTTAGATTAAAGTAGGTGTGGCAGATCATAAAATACTAGAAATTCACTAAGGTAACATTCAGGTGTGTTACAGTCTATTGTGTTACAGTGTTACAGTCTAGAATTTTTATGATTTTAAAATAAATATGACATTTCTCATATTTGTGAAATTATTTATGTGATCATATCTTCTGGGTCTAATTACGACTCTAATGGCTGTTGCGTTCTGGACTAACTGAAGCTTGTTTATGCACCTTGTGGAATATTAATGTACAGTAATATTGTACATGTAATTCTGTAATCCAGTAATCCTCATCATGTAGGACATTGTGCAACATTAATTGAAGCAAGCATTAATTAATTGCTCTCAAAATAATTCCTCCTACATGAACTTTAAATTAAAGACTGGAATCTATGATCACATCAATCTGATTGGCTAGAAGTTTCCTGCAAAGCAAATAAATAATTTATTTATTATTTATAAACCATTAGTTCATGCTCCCCATGGTGTGTTAAGATGTTAGGAAATGATGGAAAAGAACTATTCACATCAAGTTCGAAAGGAAATATATATTTTAATTATGATAATACATTCTGTCAGCACTGCACAGTATGCCAGCAACTTAACCAGTCCGGCCTAACTTATTCTGTCCCAGTGATCAAGACCAATTTGCACACATTTGAATCCATAGACCTGGGAGAACCCCTTCTAAAATCAACAAACGGTCATGAGTCATCATCTTGGTCATCACTGACCATGCCGTCCCCTAACAACACAAAAACAGTTTGTCTTTGTAACATCCAACAACTTTGGTTGTGTGCTGAGGCTGTTTTGCCACTAGGTGGGGCTGCCCAAAAGGTTTTTATTCTTGTCTGAAATGTGTAATTTACAGACGGTATACAATCTCATTTCCAATGCACTGAATGTCATAAGATTTTGAAGGAAAAAAGTAAAGTGAATGAATAAAATGACCAAAAACAACAAAAAATCTCAAATGCAAACATTTAAAGACCTACAGCACATTTTAAATCAAGCAGCACTACCCCATGCAACACACAAAACCAATACACATGTAAAGGTAAAGTGATGCAACAGGTAAGACTTTTGAAAATGCACTGTGGAAGGATGAATAATATAGTGCGAGAATATTCATGAGTGATGAGTAGCTTGAGGTTTCTTGGTCAGGAATCTGGATAAGAGTTATATATATACAGCTACTCTCTCCCCAAAGTGAAGCACCTGCTGGAGCACCTAGGGACTGCCCAGTTTATCACCACACTTCTATGTAACTTTTCTATCCTAACTAGATAATGTGGCCATCTACTCCTAGTCCTGAGCTGACCAAGTGGCACATCTGCTAGAGATCCTGGAAGCACTTGAGCAGACTAGGTTACAGGGAACCCTTAGATCTACGTGACCAAAGTGTCACCTTGGTCTGATTGAAGCATAGCATCTGGAGCACAGCATTGGTCAAGGTTTACAAAACCACAAAACAAGAGGGTGGAAGCCATATGTGAGTAAACTGGGTTTACTGATATCAACACATGGTGAAAATTATACATACAGGATAAAAAATAAGATGATGGTGAATGTACACAAGACATAAATATTTTCTGTGGACCTAAACTACTGCAGATTCCGAAATCCTTTTAAACGATTTTACATAAACTGTATATGTTATTGGGAGGTGGAGCCACTTTGCCAAGGTCTAGAAGTGAACCCGAACTGTGGCCCTCAGAGAAGGGTAATTTGATTTATATAGTAAGGAATAACCTTACTGTTGAACTAATGCAATGCACAAAGAAGTTGGAGTAATGAAGATGAAAGACTATGACAGAATTCTTCAGCAGGACTTAAGGTTTAACAACATTTAACATTTAACATTTAATAACATATGTGACAGCCGGAGAACTGGATAACGAAAATTCATAAAGACTTGATAAAATAATATACACCATGCCTGGGGTTTTCCTTTATTACAGATGTTACCTGCCTGGCCAAAATTTTGGTTTCACACTCTACTCTTGAGTTCTGGAATATGCCAGTGCGATCAAGGAAGAAGAACTCCACTGATGTGATAACTTAGTCTATTCAGATCAGCAGCTGACTTTGTTTTATTGCCACATAACAAGCATAAACAGCATAAACCTGACCAACTGAAGCAACCTCATATAATAACCCTGCCTCCAGAGGCTTGTGCATTAGGCAGTATGCATGATGGGTGCATCGCAGCATGTGCTTACTTTCTTATCCTGATGCACCCATCGCTCTGAAATAGTGTCGATCTGAACTCATTAGACCACATGACCCTTTTACATTGCTCCATACGTTTCAAAGGCTTTTATCAACAATTACATGACATTTATGCAAAGAGTCAGTATTTGCAGTGTTGGTCCTTCTTTTTCAGGACCTCTGCAATTCGACTGGACTGCTCTCAATCAACTTCTGGGCCAAATCCTGACTGATAGCAACCCATTCTTTCATCATCACTTCTTGGAGTTTGTCAGAATTAGTGGGTTTTTGTTTGTCCACCCGCCTCTTGAGGATTCTCCCACGAGTTCTCAATGGGATTAAGATCTGGGGAGTTTCCAGGCCATGGATCCAAAATTTCAATGTTTTGGTCCCCGAGCCACTTAGTTATCACTTTTGCCTTATGGCACGGTGCTCCATCGTGCTGGAAAATGCATTGTTCTTCACCAAACTGCTGTTGGATTGTTGCTGTTGGAGGGTGTTTTGGTACCATTCTTTATTCATGGCTTTGTTTTTGGGCAAAATTGTGAGTGAGCCCACTCCCTTGGATGAGAAGCAACCCCACACATGGTCTCAAGATGCTTTTCTGTTGGCATGGCACAGGACTGATGGTAGCGCTCACCTTTTCTTCACCGGACAAGCCTTTTTCCAGATGCCCCAAACAATCGTAAAGAGGCTTCATTCGAGAATATGACTTTGTCCCAGTCCTCAGCAGTCCATTCGCCATACTTTTTGCAGAAGATCAATCTGTCCCTGATGTTTTTTTTGAGAGAAGTGGCTTCTTTGCTTCCCTTCTTGACACCAGGCCATCTTCCAAAAGTCTTCGCCTCACTGTGCGTGCAGATGCGCTCACACCTGCCTGCTGCCATTCCTGAGCAAGCTCTGCACTGGTGGCACTCTGATCCCGCAGCTGAATCCTCTTTAGGAGACGATCCAGGCGCTTGCTGGACTTTCTTGGACGCCCTGAAGCCTTCTTAACAAGAATTGAACCTCTTTCCTTGAAGTTCTTGATGATCCTATAAATTGTTGATTTAGGTGCAATCTTAGTAGCCACAATATCTTTGCCTGTGAAGCCATTTTAATGCAACGCAATGATGGCTGCACGCGTTTCTTTGCAGGTCACCATGGTTAACAATGAAAGAACAATGATTTCAAGCATCACCCTCCTTTTAACATGTCAAGTCTGCCATTCTAACCCAATCAGCCTGACATAATGATCTCCAGCCTTGTGCTCGTCAACATTCTCACCTGAGTTAACAAGACGATTACTGAAATGATCTCAGCAGGTCCTTTAATGACAGCAATGAAATGCAGTGGAAAGTTTTTTTCAGCATTAAGTTAATTTTCATGGCAAAGAAGGACTATGCAATTCATCTGATCACTCTTCATAACATTCTGGAGTATCTGCAAATTGCTATTATAAAAACTTAAGCAGCAACTTTTCCAATTTCCAATATTTATGTAATTCTCAAAACTTTTGGCCACGGCTGTACTTTTTTCACTACTTCACTTTTTCATGTACTTTTATCAGCCAAATACACTCCCTGTTCGGTAATCGGAGAGTGAATCACATAGATTGAATAAAGAGTAGGTTTGGTTAACAACTCAAGCTTGTTAAAATGTATTTACAGTATACCTTTCCGGCGCTGTTATTTCAGCTGAGAAAATATGGACTAACGTTTGTTTAATAAGCAAGAAGCTTATTAGTAGCTTTTTTTAAAGTTAAATTATTATTTTATTAATTATTAGATCCGGCACATAACGGTTTGTAACACCTCTTTTACTTAAAATTTTGATTTCACTTATGGTGCAGATTAAACTTTTTTTATAGCGATTATGTATAGTGAAATCTGTGCCGGGGCCATTTATCACAAAACACTGGGCTCTCAGGTCGTGTATTTTACATGAGATCACTTTGGTCTGCTGCAAATATGTTTGTTCTAATGTATGTGTTGTATCTCACGGTGGTACTGGTTTGTTATTAACGCCACAGTTTTGGAACATATGAGTCAGACTGGCATTAAACTTCCTCCAGGAAAAAAAAATCATAGTCTACTTTCCTTTTTTGTTGGATTAAGCCATGCTGTGTCGCATGTTTGTTTCTGTTTTGTAAGAGGTTTAGTGTTTTGTAGGTGCAGTAGGGTATTGTAGTTTCTGTGGCTTCTCCCATATGTTAAACTATCACGTTGATTGGCTCTGTTGAGTGGCACATATTGCCACGGCCACCTAGAGGGAAAAGGTGCTAGATTAGAAAAAAAGAAAAAAGCGCTGGATACTGATATAATTTGGCACATAACTGCTCATAAAAAAAACATTTCAATTTAATTCATGACACAAGTTTAACCTCAGCCAAATAACTACATCATTAAAGTTTCATTAAATTCTGTCTAACCAGTTTTGTGTAATGGTGTGACAAAAACTGGCACATGTCATACAGATATACAGACAAGCAGACATGCACGCGTTGTTTATGGGAAAAGAGTTTGTAGAAGTATAAAAAATAATTTGATCCGCTTTAAAAAAAGATATTATTATTCCAGGTTAAATACAGACAGAACATTTTCTGAGATTGTTTTTAGGTCCTCCAATGTATGAAATATAAAGACATGATTGAACGAATTACTTCTGGCCAAAATCTTGTTTTTTTTTTGTTGTTGTTTTTTTCACATGTACGCAAGGGACATTTCCAACTTTCTTGTTTACTGTGCAGAATTCATACTCATTGGACACAAAACCATTGCATGAAACAGTTATTACCTTGGACCTTTTGACAGGAAAAAAACCCTGAGTCTTTTTTTCTGTGGCAATTGATTACCCTTATGGAAAGAAAATATGTTTCTCCATATAATACTGTAATGTCAATTTATTAAATGATTTAGTGTTCTGATCTACTGGTAAATTGTTGTCTACTGATAAATGTTAATATTCCTTATTGCTACACTATTGCTAACTCACTCACTCACTCACTCATCATCTATACCGCTTAATCCTGTATTCAGGGTCATGGGGGGGGGGGGGGGGGGGGGGCTGGGGCCTGGAGCCTATCCCAGGAGACTTGGGGCACATGGCAGGGTACAGCCTGGACAGGGTGCCAATCCATCGCAGGGCACAGACACACACACACACATACACTCACTCATTCATTCATTCACACACTATGGGCAATTTGGGAACGCCAATTAGCCTAATCTACATGTCTTTGGACTGTGGGAGGAAACCGGAGTACCCGGAGGAAACCCACCAAGCACGGGGAGAACATGCAAACTCCATGCACGCAGAGACGGGAATCGAGCCTGGCCAGGGATCGAACCTGGACCCTGGCGGTGCAAGGCGACAGTGCTATTGCTAACTAATACTAACTAATAATTAATATATATTCATATATTACAATATTATCAGGGGTAACCCCTAGAGGGCGCCAAAGCGCCCTAAGACCTTTTGTGTTGTAGTTTGTTTGATTTGACTTCATTTCCCAGTTTGCACCTCGGTCAGGTGACGTGGGCGCTCACCTGAACCGAGTTGGTTATTAGTTTCATTATAAATAGCTTGTGTTTGTTCTGTTCCGGGGTCTTGTAACTGTTTGTCTAACTTAGTTCATGTCGGTCGTGTTTTCCCTGTCTAGATTCGTGTATTGGTTGGTTTTTCGTATAACGTATATTTGTTTATTTGATTTTCCTTGTTTTCTTTAAATAAAAAAACATCATTTCCAAGAAAACCTGGACCTCTGCATCTATGCCTCGCACCCCAATTCATGACAATATAGTGAAAAATACATAAGGAATTGCCGCTTTTCATATATTGACAAATATTTTTAAATATGTTCAAATGTATGTTATTTTATATTCAACAATATACTTCATAAAATAATGAATTTGATTGAACATATCTATTTCTTTACATATTTCTTTTTTACAATATGCTTATATGCCCATGTTCATGGTCTGCCGCTGGCACAGCACTCTGTGTCTCTACTATTGTAGGATACGCTGTGACCCTAACACTGGCTTTGCTCCTCTACAAGCGAATGCCGTGCAAGAGTCACTTGACAAATGCACGTCCGGAGTCCCATGCATTTCCCGACGCTGTAAACCCGACCAAGAACCTGAACCCGAGAACTCAACAAAGTTGATTGAAATCACGCCCACACCACCTCGTCGAACCTCACAAATCTAGGTAGCACTCCAAACTATGCATCCTTCATCTTAAAAGTCCTTACCCGACGTTACCCCAAAATGAACCAAATCCTGCAACAATACTCAGTTGGAGATGGAGTTGCTGTTTGTGTCTTGCACATGCCTGTTCTCTCTTTGTCTGGCTTTTTGTTCCGGTGCCCACTGATGTTCGCAACAGGAACCTCACCGAGCAAAAGGGGATTATGTATGGACCAGCAGGGAACCGTGAATCTGTCACCTTCCAGCCAAACGGCACTCTGCTGATAACGTTATACTGTATCTCTCGGGGGTGTAAAGCAGCTGGAAATGTGAATAGGGAAGTTCTGAACAGGTTGAGCCATCTGACCTCCGCCACCAAGCAATCGAAGATTCTGCTCTCCTCGACACACAAAGAAACTTCGGGCTCCAACGAAAACAACCCTCACGTAATGCAAGTAAAACAAACAAAGCTTCGTAACTTGCTGAAAAGTGGTGCGCAATTCATAACTAAACCGTAAGATTAGTAATGAATAAATGTTTAACTGACATTTTTAACAGACATTATTATTTTATTTAGCAATAAGTGATTTTTTTTTGTGAAAATGTAGAGGGAACACGTTATAGTCTTCAGCTCTTCCTAACTAGTAAATGTAGCCTTAATGCGGGAGTCCCCTAGTGATGTGTGGGAATTGGATTCAACTAAATTCGTTGAATTACAAAGAATTTCAAATACTTACGAAGTCTTACACAATCTTGTTGCTTGAAGACAGAGACTTACAAGGACGTAAGAAGACTTGGCGAAAGAACTTGAAGACATATGAAGACTTGATTAAAACAGAGTTATGAAGTTACTTACAAAGACTTTACTACTTTTAAATACTTTTAAAAACTTTTGATTACTATGAATCTCCAGTGTTGATTTCTTTAAAAACATTTTAAATCAATGCTACTGGGCAATTATAATTTGAGGAAATTTAGTGGCTCATCCAAGGTTCCTCATCAGTTCTGAATAGTACTAAAGGAATTATATGTTCATTACAAAAGTCAGATGTATTTAGGGAGGAAATTGATGTACTAGGAAGAAACCCCCCAAGCACAGGGAAAACATGCAAACTCCACACACACATTGTACTAGTTACAGTAGGCCTAGCTCGCACGATTAAGCGGTATAAATTATGAGTGAGTGAGCGTGAGGCCTAGCTCGATGGAAAATAAATGTCAAGATTTCTTTTCACAACCAGAGGTCAACTTATCAAGTATTTTTCAGAGCCAAATCAAACACTAAAGTCCATGTCAGGGATGTTCTACACACAGTAAACTGCAGCTGAGAAATAAGGAGTGCAATAAGAGGTGCCCTGTGATGGACTGGGGATTAAAGTTGTGTCCCTGCTTCACTCACACTGTTTCTGAGATTCCCCAGAATCTTTGGATCCACCATGACTCAGAGTAAAATGCACATACTGTATTTTTTGCTCTGTATCAATTTCTTTTCACTGGAACAACACAAAAAGAATGAATTTGCACTTCCCTAAGTGACAACAGTGTCTGAGTCAGACACTACACACCCACAAAAAAAAAAAAAATTATATATATATATATATATATATATATATATATATATATATATATATATATATATATATATATAAAACAACGATCACAAGTGATTTCTGCTGGCTAGCGTGAAGCATTAGTAAGGTTTGGACGTGCAAGCTACAGTATAGATTAAAACAGTTTTGATTTCTGCAAAATGGACCATTGTGCAAACTATCATTCTGAAACAGGTAGATATAAAATTGTTTTATTCATACATTTAACTACATTTAAGTATATTATGAGGGTTTAAGACCAAAATAGTGTACATGAAGGAGATCTGTAAACGATATGGAACTCTCACTGCACACACACAGAAAAAGAAGATGGTGTTTATTTGACTACACAAGACTGGTATCCAAATCCCAGGAATTACACAGGTGTGTGTTTCTTTGATAATTGTACTACTTATCTTACTTTACCTTATGCTTAATTAATGGATAGCAAATAGGAACATCATTTATCTTCATACAATTTGTCAAAATTGATTATTGATTGATTTTGACTTGGTGTATTGCTACTAAACTACAAAGACATGAGTTTGTGGTTAAACTTGGCTGTTTTACCTCTAAGGCAGTTTCACTGTGTTCTCTGGACTGTAGTCAGGGAACAAAGCTGTATTAAATATATATATATATTCTTTTTACCCAGGTATCAGTGTTCTCAGGCAGTTAAAGGCCATAGTATCTGCTCTTGGTCTTCTCCTAATGCTTGGTGCTTTAATGGCACTCTGCACTGTGGGAATCTTTTGTGAGTATTTCTTATCATATTTATCTTTGTTGGTCTCATTCAATAAATCACAATATGTTGAATATAAATTGATATCGAAATCAATGGATGAGTAAGTAAATTCTTTTTCTTGAAATTCTTTTTTTAAACCTGTATGAGAATGTACAGGTAGAATGGTTGTCCTTAATGATCAAGGACAAACAGGTGTTATTTTCCCCCTTTACTTATCTACATTGGACCATTCTGAATGAGTTGCATAATGTTATTATAATAATCTATAATAATATTATACCACATATAATAAAAAATTATATGTAATAATATAATTTGGCTGTGGTGGCTCAGGTGGTTGAGACTCTGGGATGCTGATCAATACTTCCACCAGTTTTGCACATATATACAACATACAGTATATAAACAGTGTATATTATTATTATTATTATTATTACATATATATTTTTTATCATACATATTATATTTTAATTGTATCTATGCCACATACAATCCAGCCAAATGATCCAATGTGGTGATTCATAGACTAAAATGGCCAAAGCCCAAGGGGAAGTGATCTGATTTTAGGATTTATACTATATGCAATATACTGTATGATATAACCCAGTTGATTTGTAATAGTACTCTTAACTGTACTCACCTTAGTAAAGAAATTGGGGTTTGGCTTTTTCTTTTTGTAATGATTCTGTAGCTTTGTTCTGTGTTTGCCTTGAGATATAATTGGACTTACTGGGTTTTACTTCCTTCTAAATCCAACATAATTTTTGCCTGCTGTACATGCTGCCGTTAAAAACATATATTCGAAATTCAGTATCTATGTATGACCGACCATGATGTTCCTGTTCCACAGATCACAATAAAAGTATCTCCTTTGGGAAATTACGTGAGCAGTATGATAATGCTACTGCCACAATTACGATGCACGAAAGCCAAGCCAAAGGTAAGTTGTTTCAAGAAACATGATAACTTAACCATAAGCAGTACAGCTTTGTTTTATTGACTCTTTCACAAAATGTAAACCTGATCATTATTTATGTGCTTTCAGATAAAATAAAACACATTTTTATAGGCCAAACAGTACAGATAATAATAGAGTGTCAGCAAAATAGACTAAATGACCAATAATGTATGACCACCTGTAATGAAAAGACTGAAAACATAAAAGTACAGTTAGTGTGTGTATAATTCACTGGTGGTAAAGGAAATGTAGTCATGACGAAAATTGCAAGGAAAAACTAAATACATAATGTGCAGGGGGGAAAAAAAAACATGAAAAATGGCTTTACAAAATGGATGTATATTTTTTTATATATATATATATATATATATATATATATATATATATATATATATATATATATATATATTAATTATACTGTAAACTTTTTTCTTTGTATATCAGAAAAAGAGAGAGCATATGAAATGCTGAAGGTGAAGTATCAAGAACTCGACTTTGCATGCAGTAGTAAGACAGATCACACACACACACACACACAGTAAAATAGTTGAAAATGTAAAATTTAAAACGTCTACAATTTCACCGGACCTACTTTTGTTACGTGGTGCAGTATGGAGAGCCGCACCATGAGATGTTGTTATGTTTATAAGAGCCCTGACGCAGGGCTTCAGAGGGGGTCAATAAAATAGGAGTTTGTGAGAGTGCCTGTGACACGCACGGGAAGACCCTTCCGTTTGGAGATAGCGTGGGTTTTATTAATTTGAAACCTAAAAGGAAATAAAAGAAAACTGGAAACAAAATAAACAGAGCCCCCATCTACGCAAGAATGGACAGAGCTCTGGAAACTAAAACAAAAACTATATCCTCCCTATATCCTACGCCCTTACCGAGGATTTATACGAGAGAGAGCTTTGAGTTTTAACAAAATTAACTTAAACTGGGCGCCCACACTGGACGGATGTGTGCCCCTCTCTTTCGTTCTCTCTCGCCGGCATCATAGACAGGTAGAGGCTGGGGCTTTGCCTCTGAACAGCGCACTTTGTCTGTCTGTCTGTCTGTCTGTTTTTTCTTTTTGTCTTTCTTTCTTTGGCCCTGATACCTTACCGGTGCTACCTGAATCATCGCACGAAGTGCAGATGTATCAGGCCCATTAAATAATAATAATAAAAGATAAAAAAATAAAAACGCAGTAGCAATATAAAAAGCAGCGTTGCCTGGCAACTGCGTGTTTACCTGGCCGCGCCTCCGTGGGGTAGCAGCCTGCGGATCTGCCCATTCTCAATAGTGCAGAGTATTTATGCATGATTCTGCCCCTTTAACTTTAGCTTTGATTATAGACTCATTTTTATTGTCTTGACAACCTGATAGAACACCACAACATTTTTTTTCGCCTGAGATCTTGTTTTGATTATTACAGTCGAATTAAGTGTTCTCCAACACATCCTAAAGACTTTTAATGGGGTTCAGGTCAGGAATTTGCTCTGTGTTATGGATCTGATGTAACTTGACATTGTTGTATTGGAATGTGCCGTTGCTAATCCTAGACCTGACCAGCTGAAGCAACACAACACTGCCTCCAAATGCTTGTACAGTGGGCACTGTTCACTATTCTGGTTCACTATTTATACTCTGGAACAGACTTAATTTTGACTCATCAGACCACATTTTTTAAAAACCTACAGTATCTTTATGCTCTGTGGCAAACTGAGACTTTTATTTTCCCCCCAATCACAAACAAGTGGTTTTCTGATTAGTCCCAATTCTGTGAGTCCTCATCACATTGTGTGTGGAAATGCTCTTACTTTGACTATTAAACATAGGTCATATTTTGAATCTTTTTTCCATCAGGGTTGATTGTTCAACCCTATCCTTACAGGTCCCACCACAACAGTTCAGTTAGTTTGAGGTCTGTAATTGACTAGGCTGTTTTTTTTTTTTCTTCAGCCATTCTGTTATAGATTTACTGGTGTGCTTCAGATCATCGTCCTGTTGCATGACCCAATTTTGACCAAGCTATAGCAGACAGAAAGCCTCACATTTGCCTACTGGCATACAGAGGTGTTCATGGTTGACTCAATGACTGCAAGGTCCTGTAGCTTCAAAGCAAGTTCAAATCATCACCTCTCCACTGCCGTGCTTGACAGTATGTATGAGGTGTTTCTGCTGTTTTGCCAAATATGGTGCTGGGCATTAAGGCCAAACAACTCCTCTTTGGTCTCATCTGTCCATAGGACATTGTTCAGGTGCAGAAGTCAGATTGTGCAGATTGTTCGGAAATGGTTTTATAACTGTTTCCTGATTGATGTGCAACATAAATTGCTTCACTAAGACCATTGCTCATGTCTTTCCATCTTGTCTCCATTTCTATCTTGCCTTTCCATCTATCTTTCCAGCACATACCTGAAAGCTCCAGACCAGCAAAGTGCCTGTAAACTTGCTGACGATCAATTAGTCAAGGTGCTGATTAGCAGCCCCTGGCCGCAACTTACCATCTTAAATCCTGTTGAAGCAGTATTGTCCACAATTGAAAAAAAATATTTGTGCTTAATTTTTGTTAAATAAATAATGATGTTGCATTTGCCTGAGACCAGCTACAAACAGATTATTTTTATTACACAATAATTTGTGGTTACCAACTTTTGAACATGACTGTATGCCATTTATTTCATACTTGTTTCATTCGTTTCTTTTGCAACTTTTCTTAGCAAAAAGAACTGAATCCAGTGGGCAATGTGAGGAGGGATGGAAGTCTCTTGGGTTAAAGTGTTACTACTTCTCCACTGAGAAACTGAACTGGACACAGAGTAGAGATTATTGTGTGGAGAAAGGAGGACACATGGTGATTATAACAAGCCAAACTGAGCAGGTGTGTCTTCTCTTTCCATAAGTAATTTTGAGATTTGCATTAATTTCATTTATGGTTGTGTCATGCTGTTTTTTTTTTTTTTTTTTTTAGAATTTTATAGCTTTACAAATTGGAGAAACATATTGGATTGGCCTGAATGACTTGGAGACTGAGGGACAGTGGATGTGGGTGAACAGCCAGTCCTTAAATGAGACGGGTGTATCGTAAGCACCATATGCACTCACACTTCTCACTGTACTGTCAGCATGCACAAACATATAGAAATCTATTTGCAACAAAAATTTCTAAAAACCTGATTCTAGTCTTTCTTATATTTTAAGGTTCTGGTTTAGTGCACCAGAAGGACCAAATGAGCCTGATAACTGGAAAGTGGAGGACCCTTCTGGAGAGAACTGTGCTGCTCTCGGCCATGAACATGGTTACACACATAAATGGTTTGATGCTACTTGCCGTAAGCGGAAACTATTCATTTGTGAAAAATAAAATACCTCTTACATTTTCTCTTTGATTATCTATGCTTGTGTAGACCATTAGAAGGTCTGATCATGTATGTGGATTTTTTTCCTGCTGTTTGTAGAAAGCTTATCATTTGAAACTATTTAGATTATTATGAATCTTAATTCATGATTTTTAATCTTAAAAATATTATTATTATTATTATTATTATTATTATTATTATTATTATTATTATAAGACACGTTACAGGCAAAGCTATGGGACAGGTACAATTTGGTTAAGTTTAGTGACTCATCCAATGCTCTGCATCAGTTCCATCAGTTCTTAGTAGTAGGAAAATCAGAGGTATTTATGTTGTCTTACTACTACTGGATAATTAAAAATGACTAATACTTTATGACTAAATTCTAAGTCTTGGATGTGATGGATGTTGAAACAGAACCTATTCCTTCAGTTTAATGTTTAACATCAGGTTCTCCTTTAATTTGTCACTAGCTGTATATTCATGTACTTAATACATAATGCTATGTGTATGTACTAATGATCAAGTACTTTGCATTTTATATTATCTACTACAACCAAATATAAAGTTTATTTGAATAACTGTTGAGGAAGATATAAGAATTAATAAAAGCTTACATCACTCTCAAATCTAATGTCTGTGTCACTTATGACGTGTGATTATTTGAAGTATGCCAGTCTTTTAGTTCCAGTACAGCAATACTGAGCTACAGTATGGACTGCGACAGAAAAGCAATAAATGAACAACAGCTGCTATGATTTACATCAAAACGTGAAGGCGGTCTTTCAGAAGATCCAGAAAAATACAGCAAACGCAGAGCACCAATTTTCGATTACTGCTCAGTTTTCCTTTAGTGGTTTCAAACACATCTGGAATTGAAATTGTGCCCCTTTGCCTAGTATTACGTCCCACAGACTGCAGGCTAACACAGCCTAATGTCTTGATCTAAACACTATCTTTCACTCACTCGTCTTTTATACGGCTTATCATGTACAGGGGTACAGGAGCAATAACCACCATGGGCATGGTGCCAGTCCATCACAGGGCCAAGCATGCACACACAACGGGCAGTTTGTTAAAGCCAGTTAATCTAATCTGCATGTCTTTGTGCTGTGGAAGGAAACTATGGTACTGGAAGGAAACCCACCAAGCAGGGAGAACACGCAAACTCCATGTACACAGACCAAAGGTGGAAATCGAACCCTCACCCCTTTATGTGCGAGGGCTCAGTGCTAACTACGACACTATGTCTTCAGTTTTATTTATTTATATATTTTTAACATATATATATGTGTGGGCATGGTGACCTTAAAGCATTGTCACATTCCACTTTCAAGGATGAGCATTCCTCTCATCAGTCTGTGTGCAGGGAGTTGGCACGTTTTCCTCATGCTTTGGGTGAGGTACTCTGGTTTCCAACACAGTCCAAAGACATGTGGAGTAGGTTAATTGGTGTTGCCAAATTGGCCACTAGGTATGATTGGGAGTCGATTGCCACACCATTCAGGGTGTACCCTAGCTTTTTAGAATAGGCTCCAGACTACAGAAGTAACATTACCTAACAAGACCTAACCCAAGGAAAAACAGGTTCTAAATCAGAACTAACAACACAGAAACAGGGCAAATAAAGATTGGACTTGGACAATACCAATATAGTATATGAAAAGACAGCAGAGTTTAATCCACTAATACTACAGCAAAACAGTTATCCTGCCATCCGTCCGTAATATGCCAGACTCAGCCCTTATGTCAGGATCCATATGCCTGGTTTTATTTAAGGGCAGTCAAAAACAGTCTAAGAGACTAATTAAAAGCCTAATCATGGTCAAAACATGTAAAACATGTGGCAAGAACATTAATTCATCTGAGTAATATGTGTGTAGGCTCATCTGGAGCATATCCCAGGACGTTTTGGGTAATCCACTGCAGGACAAAAACACTCCCTCAAAGCTATACTGCTTCATCCTGTATTCAGGGTCGCGGGGGGCCTGGAGCCTAGGCGAGGTTCACCCTGGACGGGCTTCCAATCCATCACAGGACACAAACAGATATACATTAACTCACACACTACGGGCAATTTGGGAATGCCAATTAGCCTAATCTGCGTGTTTTTGGACTGTGGGAGGAAACCAGAGTACTTGGAGAAAACCAACCAAGCACGGGGAGAACACACACAGACCCAAGACGGGAGGCGGGAAACAAACCCTCATTCCTGGAAGTGTGAGGGACAGTGCTAATGACTACGCCATGACGCTGACAAGAACATATTCAGAATAAACACAAATCTAAGAAAAGACTTGCGAAAAACAGGAAATGTTGAGAAAGCAAAAGGTGAAATTCTGTGCTAGAACTCTGGTCAGCAAGCCTTGTTCCCTCTCACTTCCCCATTAGATTATGAGTGGAGGGATAAGTGTTTATGCGCACCACATCTGCTGGAATCGATTACTCTACCTCAACCCATGTGTTAATCTGTGAATAGTATACTGGGATGGACTGGTGTCTGTCATGTTGTGTATTTCCACTTACTACTACTGTCAGGTTTCTGTTTAAATGTTCATACGCATTCATGCGAACTGTTGACTTCAAAAAAGTCCTTAATCAGCTATTTTACTTTTCATGCATTCGTTTTTTTCTTTCTTTCTTCTTCTTTTTTTTTTTAATTCGCAGTATTCCGATTATGCAATACCATTAAGTACATATATTATTAGTAAAAAACTGAGCACTGGTTTCCTGATTTGTTTTTGCATGCTTTCTTTGGGTCACACAAGTAAAAGCACAACTGGCAAAGTATTACAGCATATAAAAATTGTTTTTGCTGTATCAGTGTGAATGTTGCAAAATGCTATAGCTCCAGCTCTTACAGTTTTATAAAGTCACAGTTGGATAAAGGTTATATACAGTAGCTCACATATAATAAAATATAGTCATTTGTAGGAAAAAGAAAAGTTGTTGTAGACAACCTCACATGCCTGAGGAAAAGAGTGTGCAGAAATGTCCAAAAATGTCATTTATATTGTTATGCAGTCAATCTGCATGATGGCTTGTACAGTGGGCACTATGCATGGTCACGTTCATCACTTCATATGCTTACATTCCAACCCTAAACCGTGTCTGTTATCCACTGCAAAAGCTTGTTGTTGAGGATCACATAAATGCAGATCCTGCAGGTGAGCCTTTCAATTACTCAAACCCTTCTCTTCTGTGTCTCAGCAGGCAGCAAAAGAAGGCAGGCAACATTGGAGAGGAACAAAACGAAGGAGAGAAATACCGCATGAGCCAAGTTCTAATACTGGAAGGCCAAAGCCAAACAGATGCCTGGCCATTGACAAAGACATCCTTCTGCTGTGATGTCAAAGTTTATCACTGACCTCTACTGGCTGTTGCAGGTAAGACAGTTACAAACCTACATATCATTTACAGATGGACGGCCTCAAGGAGAGGATTACCTAGAGCTTAAAAGCCATAGTGAAGAAGATAATTCATGATGAACTGGGTGGAACTGGGAGTAGTGTCTCCTCTATGTGTGATTCACCGATCGAGAGACACCGTAGATCTCAAAAGACTTCACACTATTTGAGCTGTTTGTTGGTTGTTGGCTTAGAGGGCTCAAAAAGAATTGACCAGCACAAGATTATTTAGAGAATCGAATAGAATGGGAAAATATAAATAGAAAATTAAGTCATTGAAAAATTTAGGGCTTGCATCCATAAAATGATAGGGAACCTGGTAGTCCCAGTGATGAAGAGTGAAGGGCATTGACTGGGTTCAGTGCAGGGGGTCTCCTTTATGGACCCACTTTCCAGGACTTGTGCTGTCAAAGAGTGTTGCAACAGATGTAATGCCAGCAGCAGCTTCATGGCAAAAGAGTAGTTTATAACGCACCCATCTGTGCCAGAGATAATTAATGCCGTGACGCACAAAAATTCCCCTGCATGATCTGAACTGGTAGTATAAACTTCTAGTGGGAAATACAATATGTGACATGCTGTATGTTACATGCAATTTTTTTTTTTGTGTGTTTAAAAAAAAAAAAAAGTGTGAGGGATATGAGCTATTAAGGAGGACTGGTGTAAAAGATAGTTGCTCAACGAAAGTGAGTATGTACCTGGGCAATATAGTTTAAATGTTAAATGATTTAGAAGTCTATCATCTTTTGAGAAATGCATTATTTTTTTTTTTAAGTAGTGTAAGTTTGTACACCTTTGCATGAACATGGTCATAAACTGAGCTGTAAACACAAGAACATTCCAACTAATTAAAATAAATAAATAAATAAATAAATAAATAAATATTTATCTCCAGGGGCATTTTAAGA
>CM059217.1:5469737-5634737 GCA_030347435.1 Clarias fuscus | reverse complement strand
GGGAGAATGTGAAAAAGTCACTGTCATGTGCAAACCTTTCCAGCTATGACGGTCCAGCAGGTCTTGGTTTGGGAATGGGGTTGAACTTGGGGTACGTAAAGCCACAGCAGCTTTCCTCAGTCAAAAAAGTATCTCACGGGACCTCATCCCCAAAACGAGTGATTGTCCAAGCATCTACAAGCGAACTTCTGCGATGTTTGGGTGAATTTCTATGTGGACGATGTTATCGGCTTAAGCTCCTTTCACCTTCTGATCCAGTTCTTTGGCTCCGTGCTGTAGATCGATCACTTCTGCTCCAGGGCTGGCAGGACCAAGCCTTTGTGACGCCAGCAAATGTAGTGTTCATCTATATGTTGTGTCGAGATGTGGTGGACGGTGAGGTTGTGTCCTCAGAACATGAACTACAAGCTGTCCTTCTCACCTGCCTCTACCTGTCATACTCATACATGGGCAATGAGATCTCTTACCCACTTAAGCCCTTCCTGGTAGAGGCAGCTAAGGAGGCATTTTGGGACCGATGCTTGGCCATCATTAATGCCATGAGTGCCAAGATGCTGCGCATCAATGCGGACCCACATTACTTCACTCAGGTATTTGCGGAATTGAAAAGCGAAGGCGGATGTGGATTGCAAGATTATGGACTGTTGCTGGATCGGTGAGTGGAGAAGGAGTGGAGCTATGTCACTGTGTCTCCAGTAGTAACATTTATGTTCTTCTCCAAGTCCTGTTCTAAAAGATCAGTGTCTTTTAATACCTCTGTAATGTCGGTAGGGTCAAAGTGTGTTGGGCACTTCACCTTGGTTAAACTCTGATATTGACCTCATAGATGTTAAAACTGGATAACAGATGACTTTTTTTTTCAATTTCAGACTGATGTGAGTTGCCTTGAAAGTGAACTGTGTTGGAAGACTTTTTGTGAATCCTTCTGCAATTCAACAGTTAATCAAATGGCATCAGGTCAATAGATTGGAAAAAATGTTTTTGCCACATGCAGTGGATACTTTTGCAGTTTTGGAACGCTGCAGGATTTTTTGAACCTGTGTGATCTTAAAGACGTATGCTCACTTTGACGTATGACACAGCCCACAAGCCGTCTGAGCCCTTCTCATGTTTAAATTTCACATAATAAACATAATGATGGGTACGTGCCTGATAATACTTGACCGATGGGTAGTCCATCCCAGAGTATTGGGATTACTGCCCATATTCATATAAGAAACACTAGTTAGTTAGGCTACCTATCCCATCCCATGGCAAAATGTTAGCAGACAACAATGCTTTCTGGAATTCTGGAAAGCTTTTTTCACAGTCTAATTAAGGATGAATTAAGAAGTACTGTATCATACTATGATCATCATTGAATGTGATTTTTCTGTAAGAGGTGAAGTGAAAGCACTTCAGAAAGGACACCCATGAGATGCCCATTAGCAGTTCGGTAGTGTGTGTTCTTGCTTTTGTTTTATGTGTCCAGATTTAGGGTCCTGTGGCATTAATCAGATTAACAGATTAACCACACACACACACACACACACACACACACACACACACTAGTTCTTATAGTCAGGCTATCCTGCTTGCAACTCTAATCCATACCACTTGGTCGGTATGTTTGTTCCAAGCCTTTCCGTGTCACGCGTCTGTTCTCTCTCGCAAAATTGTCTCACAGACAAGCAAAATTGTTCGTTTTTATTTTCGACAGTCCATGCTTAAGGGAGAAAGGAGGTGTATTGTGGGTAATGGGAATTTGAAGGGATGAGGCTGGGCATTTCTAAAAGCTGTCAGGTCATTGTGGTCATGCAGAGCTGACTAATCCAGGTGTGTGGAGTTTTCGGTAAAGTGGGAAGCTTTTATCTCTACTCTCCTAATTAGACATTTTTAAACATTTTAACTAAACAGCCTGTATGCAATTAACGTTGTGCTCAAGTCCCTTTGAGGTTCAGACTCGAGGTCCTGTTCACGTAAAAATGTGCTTAGTCTGGAAAGCCAAGAAATTGAAACTGGTATAAAAGGAAGTGACAGGTATCCGAAAGCTTCTTTAAGGACTTCTTCTTTATGGAATTTTCTTTCCAAGCTTACTTTTTTTTTTTTTTATTGGCACATAGCTAAACTACAGAAAATACTGTAGGTGCATGGTGATGGGTGAGCTCATGAATTTAAGAGAGCAGCACGTGGCTTTGCGGTTAACCGTTAATCTGATTGTCCTTTACTGCAGTGCCACGCCACAGGAGGCGTTGTCCTCCAAACTGTATACAAAAAAAAAAAAACATCAACTCCAAGGATTTCACTCATGCAGTCATTTTAGATCAGTGCTCACACCAGAACACGTGTACACACCCCCACATACAGCCTGATAATCTGTTAAGCCATTTCTACCCCAGTAGAAGAAAAATGCAGTAAATATGTGAGTGGCATGAGCAGAGATTTTAGTTTGTTCTTCCTCCTGTTCTGCCCGGGTCATCGGCACCGTCGGCTGCTCAAACACACTTGTCCTTAATCGGATGCCTGGCAGTGCAGTTATGTAACATCTATATGAAGAGCCAGCACTTTAAATGCAGCAGATGACTGAAAACAATGCGCAAAGTTTTACTGTATGACATTTTATCAGATATCAATGCAAGATTTCTAAGACTGAATCATGCTTCCTTCCCAACTAATATTTTTAATTAGGACTATCCAGATATTATAGACTCCTTTATTGCAATTGGCCAATGCTTACATAATGTACTGTATAAGGCAGGGAATGTAATACTTAAATGTGCACAGTGTAATGTTTGGCACCTTTAACTGGCTGATATTTATTTGCAGGTAAGCAATGACAAGCCTCAGAAGCCTGACAATGTCAAGAAAACCTTTTTCTTACAAACTGTAGCTTGAAAGGGAAAAATCCACAGTGAGTGAGACTTAAAAATGTGTGATCTTCATGTGGCATCCAAGATTCATTTGATAAATCTGGACCAATTTCCAACATGACACACAATTACAATTTGGATTTTTATCAGATAAAAAGAAAAACATTTGCTAAGTACAATTCCATGCCCTTTCATGTTTTAGTGCCTGTTACTTTTTGGAATTCAAATCGTTCAATGAGCTTAATGTTATCATTCAGATAAAATTATATCTGAATATTGGTTACACCAATTTTAGTATTTATATAATAAAATATGAATAATTAGCTTTTTAAATTATTGTTGTTTGCTTGAACATTTCCCTTCAAACTCCATTTTTGGCGCACATATACAGTAAAATCATCTTTCCAAAACAGCTGAAGTTAGCAACTTGGAATTTTTTGGGAAGCAAGATTGGTCATGTCCATGTTGCATAAAATAATTTTTTATATGAATAACATAAAAATAAATAAATCAGCACCAATACTGTGTATTCTGCACGAACCAAAAATTTCATACTGTAGATCTCGAACTATCCAAGCCAAAAAAAAAAAACACAACAACAACCAACAAATCAGCGCATTTGCTAAACACAGCACAAATATTTTAGTATTAGTATATTTCACATGGTTAGGGGTTCAGCGGTATAAAGCAGAGATAATAAACTACAGATTTAACTCTTGTGTAAAGCCTGAGGCCATGTCCCAGCTCAGAGCCCAGTATAGCCTACTGTACATTATTTTCGGTCAGACAAGAGAGTAAAGGAAGAGGAGAGACAGAGCGTGAAAGGGTTCAACAGTCAGGAATAGACTGTGTGATGACCCATATAGTTCTTACAATACAGCTTAGAATACTACAATATAATTATGTTAATAGCATGCATCTGTAACCTCAGGTGTTCTGCTATCACACTGCTGTGCTTGATCCATCATGTCCTTTCCCCAAACACATAATGTTTGTCTTTGGCCAGCCTAAACCGACTCAAAATCAGCCTCATTGTGCAGAGAGAGGACAGACAGGGTGGTGTTCGGGCTCAGGCTGCTATGTGAAGGCCCTCTATAAGTGTTGTGTAGGGCTTTGTTAGGGCATGCTGAATCTGCAATGACTTCTGCTTTCACTTGGATTATCGTATCTGGTTAGCATTACCTCCTGGTATGGGGTATATCGTTGCCTTAAAAATGTTTATTGCTTCACAGTATCTATTCCATACAGCAGCTCTGTAGACGTTTGGATATTGAGACTAGCTGTGTATACAGCACGTCTGAGTGTCCAGACCACTAGATTAAATATTAGAAGCTGCTGTCTGCTTATGGTCTGTCATGGGAACATCAAACATCTGGTCCTTGTTTATGAGCCATTTTTCCCTTTATACCCATAGCAGAATCGCGATGATCACACAACTGGATCAACAATCATAATTTATAGGATTAAATCGGTCCAATCATGCACCCTTGTGGGATGCCTATCACACCTTAATGCTATCTGGTAAATGTTTGCTTGAAAATACTACCAGGACCTTGATAAATTCTAAAGACACTCCACAGGATGGATTCAAAGACTACTGGAGGGCCAAAAGGCAGGACGGAGCCCATCTTTGAATTGACGGACTCAAGGACATTTTGCTCTCTGTGATGGTTGTTGTTTAAGCACAAATATGTTTTGCCTCATCGAGAGACTCAGGATTTATGTTGTATTTAAGGTCGATTACGCACTGCAAGTTGCCATTGCTCCATGAGTTGTGGTTACATCAATGTTTTCTTTGCTGCTACGTATTTATGTGTGTAAATGAGTATGTAGAATTAAATAGGCCACTGTGTAGAATGTCTGTCCATACAGACTAGTAGAAATGAAATGTAAATATGTTACTATGTAGCAAAGAAATGTACGCAGAATATGAATTGTGTAGTGCTACTGTGACGGTGCAGATGATGGCTCAATAGTTCATTTTTAATTACTGTTTCTTTGTGTGTGTGTGTGTGTTCATCTGTTTTCTTGTTTGTTTGTTTGTTTGTTTGTTTGTTTTTGTTATTTTTTATATAGTATGTTAACTTAAAATTATGTTTATTTCAGTTCTTGGAGAACTGAAGTCAGCAGTATTAGTGTTGATTATGGATCATTGTGTTGATTAATAATAATGTTGCAAAAGTTGTCTCCGACTTGTTTTTTTGCCAGTGTGTTTTTAGCATGTACTGTATGTGAAACACGAAGCAAAATTGTTAACTTGAGGTGCCTCAATTGGGTGTCTCAAAGTTTGGGAGAAAGGAAATGCTGTAATTTTTGTGTTTCTCACTTCCTTTAAAGTTTCTGAAGTAGTGTTAAGAAACACATTCTTAGACTTTCATATACCACATGCACAGAATTAACTAAATATGCACTGGTCGAGTGTGAAAGACGTATTAGAGTACCTGACCGATGCACGCATGTCTGATGCAGCTTAACCACTGTAACTGTTTAAGACACATCCTGTATTTCTAAAGTGCATTTTTATCATCAAAACAAACTCTAGCCTTCTAAATATACAGCACAGAATGCATCGTGGTTTTAGATCTTACTCGTCAAATTTCGATTCTAATACAATGCATAGCTGTCGAGGGGGCCATTACAGGTTCTGGAAGGTCTGGAAGATCCATACGTCTGGTACCACAGTATTTGAACTAAGCAATGAAACACTTGGATTGTGTGGTGTCCACCAGGATGGTATCAAGCCAGTGTGCTTTTGGGCAGCATCTTGTGTATATCATTCACAGCATGCTAGATTTTTATAGTAAAAGAATCCGCTCACATGATATGTCCAATCCCAAATATTTTTAAGGGAACACATATTATTCAGAAAAAAATCAACAAGTGCTCAAGAAGTGATTTTAAGATTTTTGAAAAGTACATATTAAGGATTATACTGCAAAGTAAGATACATCAATTTTAATTGTTTAGAGGGAATTATTTATTTATTTATTTATTTATTTTTACAAAAACACAAGTGGTTAAAAAGTACAAATGCCAAATATTGTGTCAAAATAGTTTTGGTTATTTCAGTTTTGTAGTATTAAAACAGTCTGCCGTGATTAAATGGTACGATATGCAATTTAATATGCAAATATTTTGATTGTGATTTTTTTTTTAATGGTATTTTTGCTGTGAGTCATACAGAATGCAAATTCGAAGTTTTGTTGCAAACAAAATGTTTCATTTAGAAAGATTGTTGAACATCATGAGAGGTAAAAAAAGGGGGGGGGGGGGGGGGTAAAAGAAATTCAATTTTATAGCATCAACCTTTTTTTTCTCTATTAGTTGGGCAGTGGAAGCTCAGGACTGTGGTAACTTAGTGGGCAGCTTTAGCATAGTGGGTTAAGGCACTAAGTTATTGAATGGAAGGTCTGCGGCTCAAGCCCCAGCTCCACAAGGTTGCTAGTTTTAGGCCCTTGATCAAGGCCCTTAACCCTATCTGTTCCAGGGGCACTGTATTGTGTCAGTGCACTTATTTATATGTGACAAATACAGGCTTGATATAGTTTAGTTTTGCTGTTGTTCTGGTTGTTTATGACAGATGCCTATAACAGTAGTCCATGACTGCTGGGGAAACTGAAATTCATTTGCAAGTCAATTAAACTGACTTAGTTAATTCACAGCAGATGCTGTTTGGCCCAGCCAAACAGATTCTGAGTGACAGAAAGAAGTGATGATTTGTTGTGATTTTCTATACAGTTTTTGCATTTTGTCAAAACCGTTCAAACTTCAAAGATTTTATATAAACAATATTTAGCAGTTATAGAAAAAAAGAAAAAAAAAACTTCAGAATGATGGTTAGGGTTATGGTTAAGACTAACCCTAACCCTAACCCTAATCCTTAGATGATAAACAGTGTGGTCGAGTGATGACATTTGTAATGTTAACTGTTTAATTACATGCTTCATTTAAGCCAAACACAGTGTAGAAAAAACTAGTCCATGCAACCAGAAGACAGCTCTATAATGCAATCAGAATCAGCAGTTTTCTGGCCACTTATACTGTAATATTGGCTTTGCTTGGCTGTTCGGTGTGCTTTAGGGTTTTCTGACATTCCTGTGAACTTTCCCATGCGTCTATCTCTTTGCTCTATGTTAGATGTCTATAAAACAACTCCCTCATTGTGGTTCCTCATGCCTTATATGGTGACTATATAGCCTATAGTCAGTTTGGACAGATCCTCATGCAATCTGTTCAGCCTGGAGACCTTTTGTTTTGTTTCGTTCTTGCAGGCAACAGATGTATGTGACAAAAGGCATTAGATGAAAACTTAAATACTCTGTCTGTGCCATAATAAACGACAGAACGTATGACACCCATTGTGTGTACAGTGTTGGACTTCTGACTTCTTAATGTCTAACTTCAGTTGAATGGTTTTTATCTCCCCTACTGAATATAATTAAAAAAAAATGTAAATCATTTTTCATTATTTTTATTATTACATATGTTGCTGTGGAATGTTCACAAAAAAACAAGCCTCTGACTTCTTCTACTTTTGTGCAGGTCTGTATGTTCTTTCATACTGAATTAAGGCTTTAATATGCAGTGCAGACACACTACATCCATTTGTCATTTTAATTAACAATGAGAATTTGTCTCTTTCTCAGCCATGTATTTTTAACCTATAAAACACGCCTGCTAATGGAACAACACTTTATTCTTTACAGCGAATCCCAGCTGCACACCTGTTAGCTGTGCTTATTGTTTGCACTCTAAAGCCCTTCTCTCCTCAACGTGTGTGAAACACACACTGCTATTGTGCCCCTGCAAAACACACACACACACTCTCACTTGGGCTGGCCCAGGGAGTGAGCAGCACAAGCCCTGAGCTGTAAATCTGTGCTGAATGAAAAGCTGCCTGGATGTGCAGGGCCACGCGCTGCAGATGGCCATTTGCTTCAACACGTTTTGAATCCAAACACGTCTCTTGACTCTCAAAGGCCACTTTTTATTGCTCGCTGTAATGGCTTTAGCAGGGGACGGCACTCTGCTTCCTTTAAGCTCTGAGTCTAATACACCAGGGAGTTAATTTATGGTGGGAGCTGGGTCAGGCTAAATGAAATTAATGGCTATCACACCCTACACTCACTGTAACCATAAAACATTACTATTTACTGTGGATTCTTGTGTAACGCTGCTTTGTACATTTAGTGCTGTTTTCTGAAGTGTCAATTTATTCAGTGATGAGTGAATATTTATAACAGTGTTGTAGAATGTTTGATTCTGACTTGGATTTTCTATCAATAGCTCTTACATATTTATGCTCTTGTTCTTTTTACAGGGACTTGACACACACACACACACACACACACACACACACACACACACATATAGATGGATGGATGGATCTTCACTGTACGTATTGGCAAAAGTATTCGCCCGCCTGCCTTCACATGTATGCAAACTTGAGTAACATCCTATTCTTAATCCATAGGGTTTAATATGATGTTGGCCATGCCCCCTTGGCAGCTATAACAGCTTCAACTCTTCTGGGAAGGCTTTCCACAAGGTTTAGTGTGTTTATGGGAATTTTTGTCCATTCTTCCAGATGTGCATTTGTGAGGTCAGAGATGGTTGTTTGGACTAGAAGTCCTGGCTCGCAGTCTCCGCTCTAATTCATCCCAAAGGTGTTCTATCAGGTTGAGGTCAGGACTCAAGTTCTTCCACAACAAACCCGCTCGTCCTTGTCTTTATGGACCTTGCTTTGTGCACTGGTGCGCAGTCATGTTGGGAACAGGATGCAGCCATCCCCAAACTGTTCCCACGAAGTTAGGAGTATGAAATTGTCCAAAATATCTTGGTAAGCTAAAGCATTAAGAGTTCCTTTCACTGGTAGTAAGGGGACGAGCTCAACTCCTGAAAAACAAACCCACATCATAATCCCCCCTCCACCAAACATTACACTTGGCACAATGAAGTCAGACAAGTACCGTTCTCCTGGAAATTGCCAAACCCAGACTCGTCCATTGGATTGCCAGACAGAGAAGCGTGATTCATCAGAGAACATATCTCTACTGTTCTAGAGTCCAATAACGGCATGCTTTACACTACTGCATCCGATGCTTTGCATTGCACTTGGTGATTTAAGGCTTGGATGCAGCTGCCCAGCCATGGAAAACCCATTACATGAAGCTGTCTACACATTGCTCTTGAGCTAATCTGAAGGCCACATGAAGTTTGGAGGTCTGTAGCTATTGACTCTGCAGAAAGTTGCTGACCTCTGTGCACTACGTGTTTCAGCATCCACTGATCCCTCTCTGTGATTTTACGTGGCCTATCACTTACTGTAATAGCTGAGTTTCTGTCATTGCCAATCACTTCCACTTTAATATGACTAACAGTTGACTGTAGAATATTTAGTAGTGAGGAAAGTTCACGGCTGGACTTATTGCACAGGTGGCATCTTGTCATGGTACCACACTGGAATTCTGTTGTGTGTGTGTGAGAGAGAGAGAGAGAGAGAGAGAGAGAGACGGGTAATTGCTGATATGGTGAAATTGTCTGTGAGGTGATATCTTATGGTGATTTAGCATTTTTGGAAGTATTACTTACTGTCATTGTTTTGTAACTGTCAAACAGCCAGTCTACTTTGTTTTGCAGCTATTCAACCACATTATTAGTGACTATAACCATATATAAAGTACAGTGTGATGAAAGGGAAATTGTTGCAACTGGTAATGTATTATGACATAAGAAGAATTGAACCCTTTGGTATGTGCTAATATTGTAAAGATAATACCATCATGGTGTTATACCCATCACCGTTTTTTTTTTCTATAACCGAATGCACATCTCTTCTACTGCTCATCTACTGAGTTTCCTTTTCATGCTAGCTATCTGAAATAAAGATTGCTTAGGGTATACACAGTTCGCCGTCCTATTACACGAGCAGTTTCCTCTTCTGGAATGAGAAAGCAAACCACAGTGTTGTGAAACCAGAAACACTTGCAGCACTATGTCTGAAGAGAAAACTGGACGAAAAATAGTGACAGGTGCAGCATTGACATGAACAAAACATCAACACTGGTTACTAGAAGGCAAACAGGTGAACAGGAGGAGGAGGAGGAGGGTTGATTAAAAAAAGGGAATTGTAAAGATGAGGTTTGGTGCAGATGGTCAGGTTGTGCTCTTTGATGCTAACTCTTAATTCTGTCCTCTCTGTCTTTTCTACGGTGGCCGTGAAGTGCAAAACAAATTAACAAAACCGAAAACAAAATAACATTCAAAGACAAGATAACAAAACGCAAAACAAAATAACAAATTCAAAACCAAATTAACAAATCCGAAAACAAAATAACAAAACCCGAAAATATTTTTGTTTTTTGTTTTTGTTTTTGTTATTTTGTTTTCAGATTTGTTCATTTGGTTTGGAATTTGTTATTTTGTTTTGGGTTTTGTTAATTTGTATTGCACTTCTCGGCCAGTCAGATACGAACCGGAAAAGGTAGGTATAGTTTGCGAAATAAATTCTTACCGCTGATTGGACGAGACACCTGTCACTCAAGATAAACAGGAAGTAGGAAATTGTGTCTCTAACTTTGTTTCTTGTGTGTTCTGCTTCACTTTTAGACCATTTTTTCGGTCTGTGAAATTAAGGAAATAATGAAAACTTTCATTAGAAAGCAAGGAAATAGAATTTATTCAACGTTACTTTGAGGACGGACATTCGTATGCTGTGATTTTGGACATGTTGATGACATATCACTATATAAAGATTAGTTTGCGAACTGCTGTGTCTCGGAATGTATGTGGAATCTGTATTGCATCTCTTTTTTGAATGTATATATGTAAACTTTTTTTGGATTGATGTTGAATCTTTATTTACTACACTGAGTGGATCAAAAATTAACCTAAGTAAAAGAGATGTTATGTTTTATTATGATAGAAAAGATATCGAGAAGAGTCACATTTTCATGTTAAATCTTATAATATTACTAGGTAAATTCTATTTACACAAATGTAAGTGGTTGTTAATGCCTAATATCTCCCATTATAAGGTGGATTTGAAATTTTTTTTTTGAAACATTACAACTTTTGGACTTTTAAGCCAGAAAGCAACCAGAACGATGAATACATTTAAAGAACTAAATTCCTCCTTTCTATCATAATTGTAAGTATACCCCTCTTGTTGTTGTTGTTATTGTTAAAAAACGAATAATAAAAATGGTTACTATTTAAAAAAAAAAAAGAACTGCTGTGTCTCTTTTAAAAGCGAAAAAGATTTTCCACAAGAACAGCAAAAATTTGGCAGAACGCAATATTTGAAACCACAATAAGGACAGCACATGTTTGCACATTCATACACACACGAATCTACCGCCGCTACAGAACTTCCTGTATATCTTAAGTGACAGATGTCTCGTCAAATCAGCGGTAAAAATTTCAGTCGCAAACTATACCTACCTTTTCCGGATCGTTTCTGAACGGCCGAGAGGTGCAAACCAAATTAACAAAACGTTTCTGAACAAAACTGAAAACAAAATAACAAATTCAAAATCAAAATATCAAATCCAAAAACAAAATAACAAATTCAAAATCAAAATATCAAATCCAAAAACAAAATAACAAATTCAAAATCAAAATATCAAATCCAAAAACAAAATAACAAACTAAAAATCAAAATAGCAAAACCGAAAACAAATGAATAAAACGCAAAACAAAATAACAAATTCAAAACCAAATTAACAAATCCGAAAACAAAATAACAAAACCCGAAAATATTTTTGTTTTTTGTTTTTGTTTTTGTTATTTTGTTTTCAGATTTGTTCATTTGGTTTGGAATTTGTTATTTTGTTTTGGGTTTTGTTAATTTGTATTGCACTTCTCGGCCAGTCAGATACGAACCGGAAAAGGTAGGTATAGTTTGCGAAATAAATTCTTACCGCTGATTGGACGAGACACCTGTCACTCAAGATAAACAGGAAGTAGGAAATTGTGTCTCTAACTTTGTTTCTTGTGTGTTCTGCTTCACTTTTAGACCATTTTTTCGGTCTGTGAAATTAAGGAAATAATGAAAACTTTCATTAGAAAGCAAGGAAATAGAATTTATTCAACGTTACTTTGAGGACGGACATTCGTATGCTGTGATTTTGGACATGTTGATGACATATCACTATATAAAGATTAGTTTGCGAACTGCTGTGTCTCGGAATGTATGTGGAATCTGTATTGCATCTCTTTTTTGAATGTATATATGTAAACTTTTTTTGGATTGATGTTGAATCTTTATTTACTACACTGAGTGGATCAAAAATTAACCTAAGTAAAAGAGATGTTATGTTTTATTATGATAGAAAAGATATCGAGAAGAGTCACATTTTCATGTTAAATCTTATAATATTACTAGGTAAATTCTATTTACACAAATGTAAGTGGTTGTTAATGCCTAATATCTCCCATTATAAGGTGGATTTGAAATTTTTTTTTTGAAACATTACAACTTTTGGACTTTTAAGCCAGAAAGCAACCAGAACGATGAATACATTTAAAGAACTAAATTCCTCCTTTCTATCATAATTGTAAGTATACCCCTCTTGTTGTTGTTGTTATTGTTAAAAAACGAATAATAAAAATGGTTACTATTTAAAAAAAAAAAAGAACTGCTGTGTCTCTTTTAAAAGCGAAAAAGATTTTCCACAAGAACAGCAAAAATTTGGCAGAACGCAATATTTGAAACCACAATAAGGACAGCACATGTTTGCACATTCATACACACACGAATCTACCGCCGCTACAGAACTTCCTGTATATCTTAAGTGACAGATGTCTCGTCAAATCAGCGGTAAAAATTTCAGTCGCAAACTATACCTACCTTTTCCGGATCGTTTCTGAACGGCCGAGAGGTGCAAACCAAATTAACAAAACTGAAAACAAAATAACAAATTCAAAATCAAAATATCAAATCCAAAAACAAAATAACAAATTCAAAATCAAAATATCAAATCCAAAAACAAAATAACAAATTCAAAATCAAAATATCAAATCCAAAAACAAAATAACAAACTAAAAATCAAAATAGCAAAACCGAAAACAAATGAATAAAACGCAAAACAAAATAACAAATTAGTTTTGGGTTTTGTTATTTTGTTTTTGAATTTGTTATTTTGATTTGGGTTTTGTTATTTTGTTTTTGAATGTTTTATTTAGTTTTGGGTTTTGTTATTTTGGTTTTGGTTTTGTTATTGTGGTTTTTAATTTGTTATTTTGTTTTCGTTTTGTTAACATGTTTTGCACTTCTCGGCCACCGTACGCAAATCACCTCGGCAGTGTGTTTGTCTGTGTCGCCCTTTGTTGATTGGTCTAAAAAGACTCCTGATACAAAAATGTTGTAGTGTCAGAATTGTAAAGAATGTAAATGGTGCAATTGCACAGAATAGGGTTGATCATAGAGAAGTGAAAGGAAAGATGTTTAAACTAACATCAAAACTGTTGCTTTCATTAGATATAGGTTTATATCCAGCCTGAAGCTCTTCTTTCATCAAGGAGAGCACCTAACCTTCTAGTTCCTTTTTCAGTACATGGTACTTCTTTAGCCACAAAAAGCCGTATCCCCTCTTGTGAATCACATCTGATTTCTGCATGTTTTTGTTCCTTCGTAAGTACGTAATTAACTATTCTAACATTCTTATAGCTCTATAGAATATTGTTAAAGCTAAATTAGTAAGGATATAAAGGATTGGGATAAAAGTGCGACTCTGTTTTCTCGATTCTGATTCAAAGAGAAAGAGATGATTTTATATATATATATATATATATAAAACAGCAGTTTTGACAGAAGCTTTAACAGCAAGACAACTCGCAGGATTATATTAAGATTTATTAATTATTTCACTTATATGGAGGAGATTCCATTTAATGTAACCTTAATAACAACATATTTACTCACTCACTCATCTTCTATTCAGGGTCATGGGGGGCCTGGAGCCTATCACAGGAGACTAAGGGCACAAGGTGGGGTACAGCCTGGACAGGGTGCCAATCCATCGCAGGGCACACACATACACACACTTATTCACACACTATGGCCAATTTTGGGAATGGCAGTTAACCTAACCTACACGTCTTTGGACTGTGAGAGGAAACCGGAGTACCTGGAGGAAACCCACCAAGCATGGGGAGAACGTGCAAACTCCATGCACACAGTGACGGGAATCAAACCCGGACCCTGGAGGTGCGAGGCGACAGTGCTAACCACCACACCACCATGCCACCTAATAACAACATCTAAACTCTATTTCATAATTACAATTCTTGTTGGATGAAATGAAGCTTCTGCAATGAAACAGGCGTATTTGACCATGGGAAACAGACTCTGTAAAACACAAAGTGATGATACTAAAAGAGACTTGAATGCAGGGTGCCATATCTTGCTGAAGAAGGAACAAAAACATGCAGAAATCAGATGTGATCCACAGGAAGGGATATGGAAGAAGTACCATGTACTGAAAAAGGAAGTAGAATAGTTAAGGTGCTCTTCTTGGTGAAAATAGAACTTCAGGCTAGAGATAATTTAAATCTCTAATGAAAGCAACAGTTTTGATGGTAGTTTTAAAGAGCAGGAACTACTGCTGCAGGAACTACAGTACTGTTTCTTATCTGTTGCATCCAATCTCATGCATTTATGCAAAGTATTTAGCTGCAGGCAGCACATGGCATTTGAGTCTAGCTGCATAAATGATATCTAATCTGTTTAAAGTCCATAGTGCAACAACAATGAAACAAAATATAGTTGGTTCAACTAACGATTCAGCATAATGCGGCAAGGCACCTTTCTAAGTAAGGAACTTTAATTCATTTGTTTGTTTCTTTTCTTTTTTTTTTTTTTTTGACAGAGTTTAAATGACCAGTGATAATGAATGTACTGCATATTCAAGAGACCTGTGAGATACAGTATTGGAATAAAGGTTAGCACTCCTGAATTTAAAGATGACATTAGTGGTGTGTATTAGGAAAAGATTTGCGCATGTGATTAGAAAGCAAATTCATGGCTCATGTGACTGATCATGTGAGACGACTTGTTCATTGTTTGGAGAATGATTCTGGGACATTGATTTTGTGTTTACAAGCAGGAGGGTAACTTATTACAGTTTTTCTCTATTGATTTGTCAGAGTCTTCAAATGAAACTTTATCGCGAGCACTAAGCACATTTGTCTTCAGTTGCTACAGCAACGCATTAGTGCTCAAAAAAGGATGATTGCAATGCTTTTAGACTAAACTGGATATTCAATAGTTTGTGAAAACAACAAAAAGTTGAATAGGAATGACTGACAAAGATTTGTAGTAGTAGTAGTCTGGGACAATGTTACATCCCACTTTCACAACCCTATTCATGGAATAATTAATCACACATCTACAATTTGGAGTAAATTATCTACACTGCATTTTTAGAGATAAGTGAAAATATCATCAATCAAATAAACAGGCAAATTTATCAAACTTGTCATAATATAAGATAATCCATCCATCCATCTAGGAACCTCTGTAGTCCAACCAAGGACAGTGGAAGCCAATAGGGAACATTGTATTTTTTCCCATGTTCATTCACACACTACGTTTGGGAACGCCAATTAGTCTAATCTGCATGACTTCGGACTTTGGAAGGAAACTGGAGTACCCGGAGGAAGCACAGGGAGAACATGCAAAGTCTGTGCACACAGACTCGACGTGGGAATTAAACCCAGGACCTGGAGGTGCAAGGTGACAGTGCTAACCCCTCATCTACCATGCTGACACTAAAAGATAATACATAACTACACTGTAAAAAAAAAAACGGTCAATTTTACAGTAAAAAACTGGCAGCTGTGGTTACCAGAATTTTACCGTAAAAAATACGGTAGCACCGTTATTGCACTGTAAAAAAAACAAACCGTAAATTTTACGATAAAAAAAATGGCAGCTGTGGTTGCCAGACGTTTACTTTTAAAAACACAGTAGCACTCATTATGTGGCATATTTTACGGATTTTAATTGTTCTTTTTTCAAGCCTAGCCGGGAATCAAACTAAGACCCTGGCGGTGCAAGGCGACAGTGCTAACCACTACACTACCATGCTTGTTACATAAGTGTTGCCGTTGCTCGAGTGCAAATCGTGCGAGGGGATGTGGGGAAACCGAGGAAGTCCAACAACGACAACAGTTGCCTAGCAAGCATGGTAGTGTAGTGGTTAGCACTGTTGCCTTGCACCTCCAAGGTCTGGGTTTGATTCCTGGTCATACTTGAAAAAAAGAACAATTACAGTAAAATTCTGGGAACCACAGCTGCCAGTTTTTTACCGTAAAATTTACGGATTTACGACCGTTTTTTTTTTTTTACAGTGTAATTATAAGTATAAATCGCTTGTTAACTATGGTCATTGTCCCAAAGCAGCTTTACACAATCAAAAGACAATTATGGTAATGTGTTTGAAATGTGAGAGAATGTGGATGAATCAGAATGATCAGATTGTCCCTGAGCAAGCCAAGGGCGACGATGGATTTACACAGAAAATTTACACTTTAGGAAAGGCAAAAAAAAAAAAATATATATATATATATATATATATATGTGAATGCTACATGTGAGGACATCAGTGGAGGTACTGTATGTAGAGGGTGGTTGCATAATGCAAGATGTCCTTATCCCCACTTTGGATGTGAAGTGGATAAAGTGCACGAACATGAGAGTGAAATATAGGATGAATCATCATTGTGTGTGTGTATATATATATATATATATATATATATATATATATATATGTATATATGGAACATTGTTCTACCAGTGAACCATTGTTCTGTAGTAAACGCATACCAGGATAGTGTCAAAATATGTTCTACAGGCACATGTTAAGATGGTATCTATGGTATCTATATAATATGGTACAGTATGTACACACATACATTAGCTATCTGCTAAACTGCTAAAGATAGGTACTGTGGCACCAAATAAGTAATACTGTATTCACCAAAGTATTGTGGCATACACCATAGTTTTACAAAGGTATCCACTGAAGTGCCATAGAACCTACCTTCGTACACTATAAAGTCCTATGGTGCCTACCATGGGAGTATATGAAGTATCACAGTAATGCTAACACATGTATAGCATTACTGTGTATACAATTAGCATTACTAGTAATGCTAATTGTATATTAATATATATATATATATATATATATATATATATATATATATAGAATAAAATTCCATATATGAAGTCTGAAAATATTTCTACGTGTTAACATGGCAATATAATTTGTAGTACAAAGAGTGATGAGTAGGAAAGGAGTGTTTTCTCCTAGCACTGAAAGCATTCTCACAGCTGTGTGTAGCATCTGCGAGTTCACCCAGAGAACAAGGAGCCTGTTATAAGACACAGCCGAGGTTTATCTCTCAGCAAGCCCTACTATTGGACATGCTGTCCACGGTTAATACTCGACTGATTGGATGAGAAATCCCCAAAATAAATGGCCGATTGTTTAAACGGTGACAGGGGCTGATTATTGATCGGAGGAGCTGAAACTGACAAGTTCTGAATCAGCAGTAAGACGCTACAACTGCAACAACTGAGAAAAACTGAGAAAGAAAGAAAGAAAGGATAGATAGATAGATAGATAGATAGATAGATAGATAGGTGAAAAGTTAAAGTCAGAAGGTTACATCAAGCAAGTCAGGTAGGACATCCAGTTTATGCATGACATAAGTAATTGTTTGACACAAGTAACAATTGTTTAAAGAAAATTTCACTTATAATTCACTACAGTCACAGTTCAGTTCCAGTGGGTCAAAACATTAAATAAACTCAGTTGACTGTGCCTTTAAACATGAATTTAGAAGTATCTGATAGGCTTCTTGACATTGTTTGAATCAACTAGAGGTGTACCTGTGGTGGTATTTTAAGGCCTAATGACTCTTTTTCTGACATTATGAGAAAATTAAAAGAAATCAGCGACGGCCTCAGGAAGGCCTGGTTCATATGTAGGAACAATTTCCAAATGTCTGAAGGTGATCATATCACTCAGAAAGCAGTTTCAAAAAGTACAAATCAATCCCAACAACAGCAAAGAACCTTGTGAAGACAAAAGTGGAGATAGCAGGTGCAGAAGTATCCATGTTCACAGTAAAACAAGACCAATATCAAAGCAACATGAAAAAGTGCTCAGCAAGGGAAAAGCCACTGCACCAAAACCACCATAAATAAAGCCTAAAACTATAACTAAAACTATGGTTTGCAGCTGCTCATGGGGACAAAGATCTTAATTTTTGGAGAAATGTCCTCAGGTCTCATGAAACTAAAATTTAACTCCCCATAATTACCATGAGTACATGTGGACAAAAAAAAAAAAAAAAAAAGGGAGACTTGCAAGCCGAAGAATATCGTCCTAACTGTGAAGCTCAGGTGTGGGAGCATCGTGTTGTGGGGGTGATTTGCTCCATGTGGGAAACACACACACACACACACACACTAGATTAATTTTCACCTTAAGAACTGAAATTTTGGAAAAAAAAAAAAAAAAAAACCTTTGCCTTGGCATATGAAGAGTTTTATGCATATACTGTAAGTGAACAAACCGAGCCAAGCTGAACACAGGCTAGGTTGCTAATATGTCCGGAAGCAGTTCAAAACTTTTTTTACTTCTATTTTCTTTTTTTTTTTGCATTTTGTGCAAGATTTAGTGAAGATATAACAATATGGGTTCCAAGAATTTTAGCAGGGATGTTAGCAAGAAGAAAACTGAGTCAATATATGATGATAGCGTTGGAAATGGGTAATATTGGTAATATTTGTGTGGGTGGAACGGATTATCTGCATTTGCATTATTTCCTATTTGAAAATGCGTCTCACAATATGACATTTCACCTTAAAATCTTGCTTTGGGAATGGATTAAGTTCATATGCCGAGGTACCACTGTAGCTGAAGATTATATGGATATATTGAAGGAACATTTCAAGACATCAGCCAGGAAGTTAAAGATTTTTCACAAATGGTTATTCCAAATGGACAATGGCCCTAAGTATACTTCCAAAGTTGTGGCAAAATGGCTCAAGGACAATAAAGTCGAGGTATTAGAATGGCCACCCCAAAGCCCTGCCCTCAATCCTATAGAACATCTGTGGGCAGAACTGAAAAAGCATGTGCAAGCAAGGAAGCCTACAAACCTGACCCAGTTACACTTGCTCTGTCTGGAGGAATGGGCTAAAATTCTAGCAACGTAGTGTAAGAAGCGTGTGGAACGCTTCCCAAATCAATTGACCCAGGTTATACAATTAAAGACAATATTACCAAATATTAACTAAGTTCTTGTAAGACTCTGACCTACTGGGAATGAAAAGGAATGAAATAAATATTTCTCTCTCCTATTATTCAGACATTTCACATTCTTAAAATAGTCATCCTAACTGAAATACGACAGGTAAAGTTTTCTATGATTAAATCCCACAAATTGTGAAAAAAATGGATGGATGGATGGATGGATGGATAGGTAATCAAATGCTTCCTACTTTGAGATAGTGAGGAAATTTTACTCCAACTCACACTGGCACATGGATGAACAAAGATGCTAAAGCTTGTAGCCAGAAAAGGTGTACTCAAGATATCAGATGCAGAAACTAGGCGACAGCCAACATACTGTAAACAATATACTAAATCCAGACCAGGATTCACACATGCAGAATTGAAAGCTATAATCCAGCCAGCTTCATGGATGAGTCATATTTTAGGTAGCTGGTGTCTTGATGCCAAGGGAAGCGTTATTCCTGGCTGTGCAGCTGTTTGCTATAGAACAGTAGGAATGAGTTCTGACTTGATCTGATTGTTAATGGGTTCTGAACTACAGGTCAGACAAGCTACCAAGTGAGGACAGTAATGTAGGTTTTCTGCTTCTCTGCACTCCCTTGGTGACGCAGGAGATAAAAGCATCCTGAGTCAGAAAGGAAAAGGTATAAAGTTAAAGCAGAATGAAAATTAAAGTGAATGGAAGTGAGGCACTGCATCGCACAAAGACTCTAGAAGCGACACACACTCTGGAATCTAGTGATGTGAAAGATAAATGAATCATGCTCCTGTCATCTGCCCTGATTCTAATCAGCATGTGAATGGGGATAACTGATAAAGAGAAGTCTGGACTGAATGGATGTGGATGTGTGTGACAATAAAGTCTGAAAAAAGTCTGCATTTTCACCATTTTTGTTTCACATTATTACTTTTAGTTAGCACTGTGATTATTTTTTTTATTTCCTTTTTCAGTAAGGAAGGCATGGAATCTGTGTCCAGTGAAGCAGGTGTGCTTTGTGTGTCTCTCAGTCCCTGTGGAGAAGACATAATATGATTGTCTCTCAGCCCCAGTGATGAAAGCATAGCCTGTGTGTCTGTCAGTCCCAGTGAAAAAGACCTGTGTGTCTCTCATATACATTTACAGCATTAGGCAGACACCCTTATTCAGAGCAACATTTTAATCTCATTATACAGTACAGACCAGAAGTTTGGACACACCTTCTCATTCAAAAAGTTTTCTTTATTGTGTTCTTTATTGTGTTCTTTAGCCCAAATGCGTCTCTTCTGCTTGTTGCCTCTCCTTAGCAGTGGTTTCCTAGCAGATATTCTACCATGAAGGCCTGATTCACACAGTCTCCTCTTAACAGTTGTTCTAGAGATGTGTCTGCTGCTAGAACTCTGTGTGGCATTGACCTGCTCTCTGATCTGAGCTGCTGTTAACCTGCGATTTCTGAGGCTGGTGACTCGGATGAACTTATCCTCCGCAGCAGAGGCGACTCTCGGTCTTCCTTTCCTGGGGCGGTCCGCATGTGAGCCAGTTTCTTTGTAGCGCTTGATGGTTTATGTGACTGCACTTGGGGACACTTTCAAACGTTTTCCCAATTTTTCCGACTGACTGACTTTCATTTCTTAAAGTAATGATGGCCGCTCGTTTTTTCTTTACTTAACTGCTTTTTTCTTGCCATAATACAAATTCAACCTCTTTGAATGAGAAGGTGTGTCCAAACTTTTGGTCTGTACTGTACATCTGAACAGTTGAGGATTAAGGGCCTTGCTTAAGGCCTTAACAGTGGCAATGTGTTGGCTGAGTTGTTTGTTCCAATGCCATAATCTCTGACGTACCCCTGTCAGTCCCACTGAAGTAGGCATGACCTCTGTATCTGCCAGTGAAAAAGTTGTGGCCTGTTTGTTTGTCAGTCCCGCCGAAGAAGGCTTGGATACCAGATGCATTATCCTGCACCAAAATACTTACCTAAGTATAAGTGAAATTTTACCAATAAATTTTTTCTTCTTATGAATGATATGTTTCTGGATATAAAAACTGGAGCAACACATTCATATAAACAATTAGTTCTGTTGTTTAAACCTCTTGAAACTTTTCGCATTTTGAACAAATGACAGCATCAAACATTAGTTGAGGTACCTTTCAATAGAACTGCCTATGGAGCGTTATTTAAGGAATCAGAGACTTTTGAGACTTTGAGGATAAACATACCTGATGGGGGATGGTCTCATAATCAGCTAACAATATAGTTAATACAAAACTGATACCATTAGAACAAGAGCATTAATATAAATCTGTGATTTAAATGAGAACTAACACTACTGTCAGATCAGCTGTTATAGTGTAGAAACTCATCTTCAGATTGGAGAACTCAACCCCACTGTGGTTTAAGACTCTGTGGCCTTTCATGAGAGTTCAAAATGTATCACAATCTCTGTTTTATAAAGTTATGATAACTTCGCTCTAGTAAAAGCTTTAGTAATCTTTTAATATATGATGTTAATGTTTAAAAAATAATGCATGATCATTTTCAACTCCATATAATACAGTGCACAAAATATATCCTTATACAGTGGAACCTCGGATTGCGAGTAACGTGGTTTACGAGTGGTTTACAAGATTTTAAATAATTTTTTATTCGTAAACCGAGCAAATATTAGTTTACGAGCGCCGAGTATCATGCTTCACACATGCGAAGGTGAGAGAGTGACCGAGCGTCACTCTCTCACCTTACCCCCCCCTCCCCCTCTCCCCCTCCCACCCTCCCCCCACGTCTTCGCAAACACAGAAACTCTGCTCGTGCATGCGCAATTTGACACTGAAACACACACACACGCACGCACAGACGCTCTCTTGCCTTTTCACCCCTCCCGACTTCACAAAGACACAGAAACTGTGCTCTGTCGCGATTCTTTTCAAAGGTAAGGTGCTGGTTCATTTGTTTTTGTTTTTTTTTTACTTTACAGCAGTGATTCCCTTAGTATGTGCTCACGCCTGGTCAGAGAGATTTCTTTTTTTTCCTGTTAAAACGGTTTTTCCGTGTTTGTGTGTGTGTCCGTTTGTTGTGAAACTTAAGTGATTCCTTTAGTATGCGCTCGTGCCAGTCTCGCTTTTTTTCCATTAAACCGGTGTTTCCGCTGTGTTTATGCGCTTGTTGTAAAACTTAAAAAGTGTGTCTGTTAATATACGCTCACGTCAGTCTCAGAGAGATTCTTTTTTTCCTGTTAAAACGGTGTTTCCGTTGTGTGTGTGTGTGTGTGTGTGTGTGTGTGTGTGTGTGTGTGTGTGTGTGTGTGTGTGTGCGTGCGTGTGTTTGTTGTGAAACTGTTGTGAAAAAGCGAGGTGGGGAGAGGGAGGAGGAATGTTACTGTGTAAAACGAGGCGAGGGAAGGGGCTAATTCCAAACACACACACACGGCGCGTGCGCGCACCAATGGGAACACTTATCTGTCGGGATTTATTTGTACTTTTTTTAAAGGTAAAGTGCCGATTAATTTGTTTTATTTTCATTTTATAGATTGTATTAATTATTTTTATGTATTTATTTTTGGGGGCTGTGGGACGAATCATTTGAGTTTTCATTATTTCTTATGGGAAATGATGATTTGGTTTAAGAGTGTTTTGGAATACGAGCCCACTTCCGGAACGAATTATGCTCGTAATCCAAGGTTCCACTGTATATAAATACTGCTCTAGTTAAAATGGAATCCTATAGCTGTGCTATAAATAAGCAAGTACTAAAGCAATGAAGGAAAAATATCCTAATATTTTAATAAGATTAATAAAATATTTTTAAAACATGAATTAAAAAAAGGCTTGATACATTGCTGAAGAAACAATATGAATATGTTCACCCCTTAAATGGTATAAACATACACCAATCAGCCATAACATTGAATAGCAATTATATGCCATTGAACTGTTGACACGATCATGGGTACCGAAGGCTCACCTATGCCTGCGTGGACCAAAGGCCAGCTTGTCTGGTCCAATCCCACAGAAAACCTAATGCAGCCCAAATCACCAATAAAGTCAATGCTGGCCATGATAGAAGGGTATCAGTACACCCTAAACATATGGGAACTGGCAGGCAAAGGGCCCCCCAGATCCCAGTCCAAATGAACTCCTATGGGATGCTCTGGATAAACAAATCCGATCCATGGAGGCCCCACCCATCAACCCACAACACCTAAAGGATCCTGCTGCAAACTTCCCATAGACACCACAGCATACCCCTAGACTTCTTGTGTTTCGTGGCACAAGGCGAACCTGCAAAATACCGGTCATCATGTTTTAGGTTTTAATGTTATGGCTGATTGCTGTATCTACTAATAAAAAAATAAATAAAAAATTGGGAATCCTGAGCGGCAGAGCAGTAAAATGTTCATTCGCCACCATTGCGAGTGCATGAGTGGCAGTTTGAAAAGATGCAGCCTGCTGGCGTCATGTGTCTTGGAGGAAGCAGGTGATACCCTTCACCTAGTCTTTGGCTAGTAGTTGTCGCTCTGATGGGAGCCTGCACTAACAGTGACAGGTGGGAAACGAGTTTGAACAAAATTAGGAACAAAATCAGAGGGGTGGGTGAGACTTGTAATATGCATATAAAAGTGCAGGCTTATGTTGGTCAAAGGCATTCTGGCCAATCAGGAGGTGTTTCACTAAGGAGGAAGCAGTAAAGTGAATCCCGAGCGGTTTTTCTTGAAGTCAACAGTGGTTTGTCCGGGCTTTGTCTCCACTGTCACTGTCTTGGTTTTACCACTCAGTTGCACTTGGATTCCAGTGGAGTACACTTTAACAGTCAGTGGGGAGTTTCTCACCCTGAAACAGACAAACATAAAAGCACATACTACATTAAAAATACAACAACAACAGAAAAAGAATATATTTTATGATCTTAAACATACAGTATAATACAGAATATGGTGAAAGCTTTGTGGACACCTGACCATCTCACCCATATTGTATGTGTGTGCAGGACATCTCATTCCCAATATAGATCCCTCTTTTTTGTTATCAAAGCCCCACACTTACAGTATGGGAAGGCTTTCGACCAAATTGGTGCTCGGTATGGTTGAGGACAGTCAGGGGTCTAAGCAGAACACTTCAGTTCTTCAGTTCTAACACACTCTTAATACTATCATAGAGCTTTGTGCACAAGAGTGTCAAGATGTAGATATTTTAAACATATGCAAAATGGCCTTCATTACTACCTATAGTGGACAATATACAACATTTCAAACCTTAGAAATAGCAGCCCACAATAACAACACACTCAATCATTGTATACACTGTACCACTTTATCCTGTATACTGGGTACCAATCTCAGGCACAAAGCAGGTTCCAATCCATTATAGACAATAAGAACACAGTGATTGTAATAGCTGAAGTGCTTCAATTTATATATCAATGTGAGAATATATTTAACATCCATATCCAAAGTGTATTTATTATACAGTAGGTTATTAAAAGACAGGTCAACTTTAGCGTCAAATAATTCACACTTTTACCCCAACACATCACAACATGAAAAAAGAAAAAGAATGTTCACATTCAAAAGCAAAGGTACTTGAAAAGGAGTTATGTGTTAGGGGATATTTTTAAGTTATTAAATACACTGTATGCCTTCTCACATTCAGTGTTAAAAACGGCCCATAAGAAAAGATGAAGATTTTAGAGTAACAAAAGCTTAAGCTTGTTACCAAAAAGTGTGAAAAAAAAATGATTAGAAGCGCTGTGTCACCGTCTACAGTCAATACTAAAGGCGCTCTATCTGATTCATCTGATAAAGATTATTAATACATGGAAATGAGATATAGGAACTGGCTTCTTTTTTTTTTTTTTAAAAAGCCCTGGCTGCCCTGAGAAAGAGTGTGTGGTGGCTGTGCATGCGAAGTCAGACCCATGTGTTCTCTTTTTCTCTAAACCATAAGTTAAACCATCCTTAATGAACAAACAAACAAACATGCATTAATCATAGTTCTAATGAAGCTAATACTAATTTAAAAAATAATAATAATTTTGAGTTTGTCTAGATCATTGCTAAGGTGCCTTTGTCTGCTATTACATTATGGAAAGAAGGTTTAAACCACTGATTGTCGAACGAGGAACTACTGTAGCTATCTAGTTAAGTGGGTGAAACTAAAGCTTATGTGAGTTTCCCAAAGAACTTTCTGTACATGGACAGCTTGTTTTCCTTAATATTATTATTTGCCCTTATAACAAGAATGAGGAATTTAGAAATTATAGGTAATGCAGTTCACAGCTAAGCTCCTTTCCTTTCAGACTTTCACTATTTTTCTGTAACACCCAGCGTGTCTTAAGAAAAAAAAAAAAAAAAAACATATTTCTGTAATTGCATTGCACCGGGGCCTTACTTTCGATTACAAAAATACCCTGACAGCCATTTAGAGGCTGTTGCAGGTTGTACTACTCCCACACACACACACACACACACACACACACACACACACACACACACACACACACACAGACACACACACACACACACACACACACACAGACACACACACACACACACAGACACACACACACACACACACAGACACACACACACACACACATATAGTGTGTAGTGTGTAAATGTGACCATAGCTTTATGCATCTGAAAACCAACCTACTGCAGAAACACACAGTGTCTAAAAATGAATCAGTTCTGCTTTATTCCTGTTTCCCTCTCCGCTCCACCAATGAGCAGGCCTTCACCAGTTCTTTTTTTTTTTTTTTCACCCGAGTATGATCGCGCTTCACTTTTTCTGAACAAAATGTTTGCATGAATACCTCATTGCAAGCTGGTACAGTATGGGTAGAAACAATCTGCTGCCTCTTATCATTACGCAATATATTTTTATGATAAGATTTATGCTAATGAGAGAAGAGGACCATGTATGTGTGTCACTGAGTGCATATGGCTGTTTTGTGTTTCAAGGTAAGTGATTCAGTCTATGTAATGTGGGCCTGAAAATGTCTCAGATGCAGGCAAAAATAATATGACATTCAGGCCAGGACAGGCGAACTAGGACAGTGGGTGTCAGAGCACGTCCCCATTTCCTAAAATCACCGCACACTTTATCATATTCTCTGTACTGTATACTGCTTCTCTTTGGTTGACCTGAACATTGTAGAGCACAGTGTCTTTTAAGAAACAAGCAGGTTCTAGTATATCTAAGGTGTCTTTATTTTATTCATAGTTGAGGAGTTAACAAGGTCAGAGAAGGAGAATAAACCCAAACCCTTTTAATGACTACTACCAAACAAAAATGTATATAGATGAATCCACCCATCTAGGAACCTCTGATGTCCAATGGACCATGGAGGCCAATGGTGACCATTGTATTTATTCCCATTTGTATAACCGTGGTAGAACGTTCGCTTAACATTCGCACACTACAGGAAATTTGGAAAGACCAGTTAGCCTGATCTGCATGTTTTTGAACTGCGGGAGGAAACCCACCAAGCATGGGGAGAACATACAAACTCCATGCACTCAGACCCCAATGTGGATGGATGGATGGATGGATGCTTTATTGATCCCA
This sequence comes from Clarias fuscus, assembly GCA_030347435.1. Lineage (NCBI taxonomy): Eukaryota > Metazoa > Chordata > Actinopteri > Siluriformes > Clariidae > Clarias > Clarias fuscus. Next base: position 5,608,038 of record CM059217.1, on the reverse strand, counting down.
AAGGAAATTCCAAGCATCCAGGTTTGCAGGTGTGATTGCACAATGTAGAGCTTATACTCAGGAGACACATGACACACACATGGGAGATGACTAATGCTACTAGTAGTGCAATACTAAAGTATAGGAGTACTATAAAGTGAGTCACAGAAAGGCATATATTACATATTCAAATATCTATACAATGAAAGTGCAACTCACCAGCAACGGTATAGTAAAAATAATAAGAATGTAATGAAAATGAAGTACATCTATTGATGTGCAATTTGTAGCAATGAAAAAAAAAAAAAGTGACTTCAGTGTATTTTTTTAGCAGCATGAAACATGACAGTGTCTACTTGGGAAAACAAAACAAACAAAAACATTCAATTGGAACGAAAATGTAATTTATCTTGGAATTCTAAGATGGAAGGTCAAAAACCACAAGCAGAATAATCTTTGTATTAATTTCTGCTTAATAAAATCAGATGTTACTTGGTATATAATCTTCTGTAAATATGACTTTTAACATCTTTCTAAGCATAAATTTTGTCATGTTATTCTGCAAATAACGGATCATTTTATGAGGAAACATTAACAAGACTGTTGACTTACATTTACCATTATTTATTCTCACTGATTACTCGGAAATCATTAGTGCAGATCTTATTCGTATGTTTATCAAATTTATACACTTTGCCTCCGAGTGGCGCAGTGGTTAAAAGCGCTCGCCCTATCATCCGGAGATTGCCAGTTCGAATCCCGGGTGGTGCTGTAACCTCTCGCAGCCGGAGGTCTAGAGAGAGCTAATTGGCCGAGCTCTCTCAGAGGGGAGGGATGAGAGGTACTTAGTGCTCCCACATTAATCACGGCTCTACAGCCAATCAGGGGCGTCTGTGAGCTCGCGCAACGGAGGGAGCGAATAGCGCTGTCCTCCGAGTGTGTTACGCCGCCCCCAACGGTGCGCGAGCGAGCAGTTCGAAAAGATGCGGTCGGCTGGCGTCACGTGGTTCGGAGGAAGTCTTCGGCCCTCCCGGCTGAGTGGTAGTAGTAGCCTTAATGTGGGAGCCCCCTAGTGACGGGGAGGAATTGGACACGACTAAATTAGGGAGAAAATCGGGGAAAAAAATCCAAAAAAAAAAAAATTTATACACTTTGGCATACAAAAACACTGCCTAATTTTCCGGCCGACTGACTTTAGATTTGATTGCAGCACAATGTGGAGGACAAGTCATGTGTGAAAATGATCCCGCACGCTCGCAGAATCACTTTTTCACAACCTGAACCCTTGAATATGGCCGTTGCCGTCAGGGAAGAAAAACTCGATTTGATAACCTAGAGATTCAGTACATTCAGGTCGTCAGCTGACTTCATTTTATTGGCACATAACGTTGCTGAGTCTCGACCTGAGCAAATGAAGCAACCCCAGATCATAACACTGCCTCCAGAGGCCCGTACAGTGGACATTATTTCACATGGAACGCCAATTAACCTAATCTGCATGTCTTTGGACTGTGGCAGGAAACCGCAGGGAGCCAAGCATGCGGAGAACATGCTACACAAAGGCGGGAGTCAAACCTGGGTGGGAATCGAACCCGGACCTTGGAGTTGCAGTCGACTATTAAGAATATGTGACTATGAGAATTTTTAGAAAAGAAAAATTGTGTCAGTGTCATAAGTTTTTGCCATCAAACTCAACTAGACTCATGATTAACTATTTAAAACAGACCCATTAATAAACCGAGATGTTAAATCCCATGCCTCCTTGTTTCACTCTTTCAGTTTCTCACAGACATCATATGACCTCATTAGCAAGGGGTCTGCTTCACACAATCCTAAAAGAAAAAAAAACTACAATGCAGGTAATCCCTCTGTCTTCTGCTCTATACTTTGACTGAGGCTTCCTGCTCACAACTCATTGTGGGTTTATATTTACATCAACTCAAATGCTCAAAAAAGTATGTGTCGTCATTAAGACGCAAAGAGTACAGGTGGGGTTTTTTTTTGGGTTTTTTTCAGTGCAGTTCTTTCGACCTGCTTTTCCTCATTTGCATCACTGAAATTTGATGTTCATTAGGCAGTGAGAGGCTGCATGCAGCACTGGAAAACCCACAAATAGAATTGGGACACAGCCATAACTCATTAATGTGACATCTTTCTGCTCTTACCTTGTTTTTACTCGGATCTGACAGTTTAAGCTTGTGGCTCTGGTGGATTGTTCCAAATAAAGGGCAATTTTCCTCGGGAACAGCAGAGCACCTCTAGTGAGATAATGTCATGTTCTGTTTTCTTCTACCTCTGCTTTTTGGAGCACGTCACGAGCTCAGCTGTTGCGGTTTCATCTGTCAGTCTGGAAATCCACTCAGAGACTGGCAGAGCTATAGCAGATGTATCATCCTGAGGCCCCGCTGTCACCACAAAGTCATCAACGTGCCTCATCAAGTCATTGTTTTTGTGTTCTCATTGGAGTCTGGGTATTTTCTGGTCTCATAGGTGTCTGTGTTTTATGGTTGAACTCAGTTGATGTGCTAGAAAAATTATAAACTAAACAAAGCCCAAGTGAGACCAGGGACACAGCGTGAAGGATTGAACAAGCCATAAGTGCCTGGTGAGAACCAATCATGCAATACTTTAATCAGGGGCTAAGGTGCCAACCTAAGGCGAAAGTATACACACTACCCATTTCCCAAAGGGCTTCTGCGTTGATCAAAATGGTCTGAAGATTCACCACGACCATCTGACCTTGGAGATGCAGCACTTCCTTTCTCTGACTTTAAAAGAAAAGCCGACAGGATGGCAGATGATAAGCGAGGAAAGACACTTGAATTTCATGTAAAAAAAAACTCCTCTAATTAGCATGCCCTTGCAACCCCGAGATCCCTCACTCTCCGCACCCCCTGCCCACCGAACGGACTGTAAGTGAATTGGCAACCTCTAACTGACAGGAGTGTTGAAGAGAGATGATGAAAGAAAGAGTTCTGAGAGAGCATAACAGAAAGCGAGTGAGAGCGAGAGAGTGCACATCAATGACCGAGTGAGGAAAGAGTGAGAGAACTCATCATCAAATAATGAGGGGAAGGCACAGCAGGGGAGGTGGGGGGAGAGCGCGAGGAGCAGGAGCAAATGCTGGGCGATGCTGAGTAACAGATGTCTGACTTGTCCTGGTAGTGATACAGGATGAGGTGAAAGAGAGAGAGATGATGATGATGATGGTGATGATGATGATGATGTGATATGCGCCTCAGGAGGTAGATGATTTTAAACGTATTTTTGGTGCGTTTATGTCCACAGGGGCCATTTGTGCCAACTGATGGCCACAAGCAGACAATTCGCAATTGCATTTAAAGTTTTCAATGCATTTCGAATTTGGGTCAAATATGATGCATCAAATCAAATCTGTTTTAGCTCACAAATGGCCCAACACTCAGTTCTGATCTGGATCATGACAAACATTTGGTCTAATTAAGGTTGATTTTGTATTCGGTTAAGTTCTGGAACCCAGATTTAGAAGAGTTCATCTCTGTTGTGTCCATCAAACTGGCCCAATGATATACATCCAAGCTAAGCATTGTGACTCATGGGGCATACCGCTTTATCCTGTGTACAGGGTAGCAGGGGGGCCCAGAGCCAATGCCAGAAGACCTAGAGGATGAGGCAGGGTACACCCTGGACAGGGTGCCAATCCATCGCAGGGCGCACAAATGCACACACACATGCCTAAACCGTAGACATATGACTGAGAGGGCTGGTCTTTGAGAAATCACCAAAATCTTAGAAACAACAAAAAAAAAAGAACAAAAAACAAAAACAGCAGCCAGTGTTGTGTTCATGAATAAGACTGTTCTTTATATTTTTAAGACGCCCTAAAGGATTTCAGCAGTCACAGGAGTCCAGAAGGGCTCATTAAAGACTGCAGAGATTCAGCAGCGAACATACACACGCTGCCTCTCACTCTCATACACAGCTCACCCAATCATCACCCTAATTAACACTTCCTGAGCTGCCAAGCAACCACTGTCTGGGATGCAGGGACATCTGTGTCCCCCTCAGAGGAAAAGTCTGTTTGAATCTGTTTGTGTTTGTCTGTATAAGATAAGTAAGGATGAAAAAACAAAAAGGCTTATCATGTGACATAGTTGAACACTGTTCTTTTTATCTTGATAAAAAAGATCATGACAAGTGACCGAGTAGAAATGACAACATAAAAAAGTTTAGTACCTTGAAACCCTTGAAACAGAGTTCTTTGGAACATAAAGAAAATTTTTTTTTTTAAATAACTTGACACCAGTGTTTAGACAAAGGTCATGTAACAGGTCTTCACCCTCCACGAGCATTATGCATGCACACACACACACACACACACACAGTGTAGTGATACCAAACACAACCTAAGCCCCAGGGCATGATGTCAAGCATAGCAACAAAAGAGCTGATTATTCTAATCGCCGTGGCTGCACATACGAACAACACAAACAACACACAGTCGTTCATAGTGCATCACATGCGCTCCCTAAGGTTGAACAGCGCCGAAGGGGAAAGTTCCTTCCAGAAATGATCCATGTGTTTTTTTTGTTGTTTTTTTTTCCACACACAAGATCTGATTCAACATTAACAGTAACGACTGTTTATGTGACATTATATCAAATTTCACAGCAAACAATAACAAATGAGGTCTAAGAAACAAATCAAAACTATGTCTATATTTTCTAGCCCCTATTTTTGTCTGTTTTAACCCTTAAAAATCAAGTGGCATGGCTCTGTGCCAGCAATACAGCATTGGTCAATGACCATTATTAAAAAAAAAATTTAAATGCTGTTCATATGGAAGTGTGTGTGTGTCAGTCAGGGAGGCTTCAGACATCATTTTGGGTTTTTGGATATGTCAGGTAGAACCGAAGTTCTCATTACTTTTAAAACGCATGCAATTTGACCGGTAATGAAATTGCAAAAATGTCACACTCACCATTTGCTTGCATTATTATTCATTTTGGAACCAAAAACAACCATAAAAAACATGTAAAAGTATGTGAGCCTTTTGGAATTTCATGGTTTTCTGCATTCATTTGTCATAAAATGTGATCTGATCTACTGTACATCCAAGTTAAGAATATTAACAGATGTGCCTAAAATAATAACACACAAAAAAATCGGAACTATAAAAACATGAAATTCCAAAAGGTTCACATTCCCTTTTTTTTTGCCACTGTATCTGTGATATGCTTATATAGTTGTTTAAAATGAAAAACAAATTCAATTCACCATAGGACCTAGGTTGTGCCAAAAAAAAAAAAAAAAAAAAAGAATAATATATATCTGTATACTGGACAACCCAGACCCCTATCTATTATATTTGCTAAAATGTACTATGAATAAAAAAAATGGCTAAAAATGTGTCTATATCAAAGACACTATTGAAAATTATTGTTTTCGATCCTTTGCTCAGGAAATCACAGAGATAATGTACACAAAGTACACAAAGGTAAGAAAATCAGCGGAAGTACCTGAGTAACCTGACTCTGTATACGACTAACTTTGGAGGTATTGAAATGTTTCTTCACTAGAAGTAGATGCCACTACTGTGCAAAGAATGTGCACCACCCAGTTACTATCTGCTTAGTGGAGGGTTTCATTTTTTTTTTTTTTTGACAGACAGTGTATTGAAACATATCACATTGTGCATAGCAACCGATGGGATACAATCAGTCAGTAACTATACACCACAAAGTGACCTATATGCTATTTAAACCTTATACAGCGGTGAATAAGTGTAGGAATAAGGGGTATTATTGTTCTTATAAATTTAATCGCACTCTATTAACCATTCAGAACAGTCCCCATTATACAGTATTGCTTTGTCGATTAAAGCATGCTTTAACAATTCATTTTTGATTGACACTTGGCAAGATTTAGTTTACAGTGAAGCAAGATCATTTTTCTTGTGAAAAGTGAGTGTGTGAGTGAGTGTGGGCTTTGAGAAAGTGCGTCACACACATATGGTGCATTACAGAAACTCGCCTCAACGACTAACACATGTCATGATGATACAATCACCAAGTTTACTGGCTTTTAACAAATTTACTTTTTTTTTTTTAATAAATCTATTAATCATGATCAGCCAGAGCCATGAGACGAAAACAGAAGAGGATAGGAAAGAAGAGAAGAGAAGCAAACCATAGGCATATTTCTTTTTTTCAAAACCAATCTACTGTACATACTGGTGTTTTTATATAGTAGAAGAAGACCTGAGAACTCAGAGTACATGTGCAGACACGGGGATTATATGTAAAACCTTAAACAGAACCGCTTAATAAACCGAATAAGTTTATTCATTACACATACTGCTTATCCAATGTGGGGTTGCAATGCCCGTATTCACCAAGCTTCCTAAGCCTAAAAGTTGATCTTAGTGGCAAAATTCTAAGACAATTCTCAGAATTCTAACATTTTCTAAGAATTTCCCCTTAAATTTAGGACTAAATTTTTAGTAAAAAATAAAAAAATTATTCACGAAAGCTCCTAAGGTAAAAATTGTTAACAGTAGAAAGGAGGACTTTTAAGAGGCTTAAGAGTTTCAATAGCAGAGGACAGAATGGCGGAAAGAAGAAATATTCTCCAAAGACTGAACATAAAGCTAAAAGTAAACACTGCTCTTCTGTCCAATCGTGTTTTCTTGTTCTTTTACTTTCTTCCATCTCTCTTGAATTGTTGACTAAGTACCATCCAAAAGTGCAGCTTAAATAGACTGTCCTGCAATCATGTAAACTGGAAAAACCTGAGCCATTTTGCTCCCATCAATTTACAAGTAATAAAATCAGTATGGTAAATAAATATAAGAATCTAAACATAGTAACTACTGTGTGGAAATTGATTGCTTCAAGAGTAGACATATTTTCAACATTTGTCTGTTTTAATTAACTTTAAGATTTTTAGCCTATGACAAAAATTTTGCATAAAGTAGCCTGCATTCATGATTATGCAATTTCTTTGCATACAATCATTATGATCACTCTCGGTTCTTTTATCATATATTCTATTTTCACAAAGAGCGCATTCTAAAACTTTTACAGATTTTTTTTAATCAACCAATCACAGTCCTTGAATTGTTGCATTATCCCTAGCAATAGGGTCAGCCATACCTCCTCACTAAGATAAAGGTTTTTGTTCTTTCCTTAACCAGAGTTGCTCTGAGAAGTTTCCTAAATCACTTTTAGTCTAGGACTCCCAGCTAGGACTTTTTAAGCTAAGATAGGAGCTCTCTGAGAGAATTCTAAGAAGCTTTGTGAATTCGGGCCCATAGAGCTCAGGGCACCAAACAAGGTGGACCAGGGATGGGGTGCCAAACTATAATAGGGCATCGGCACACACACACTCACACACTTAATTACACACTACAGGCAAATTGTAAACACAAGTCAGTATGCCTACAAAGCAGTTCTTTAGAATGTTAAGGGAAACTGGAGTATATGGAAGTAACGCACAAAGCATGGGCAAAGTGCACACACACAAACATACCAGAGGTGAGATTCGAACCTCTACCCTTGACATATGAGGTGACAGTCTAGAATTGATAAGCCATCATGCCCCCAGTAACAAGAAGCAGGTTAATAACTGTATGTTAATAGCAGCCGATTTGTATTATACAGTATTTATGGAGTGATATTGTGTTCCACCACCTAAATTCAGTTGAAAATTAAAGGTTATTGAAACCATAGCTAGTATGAATGTAAAGGATTCCATTAAACACACAATAGTATCACAAGACACAATCCGAACTTTTCGGAAGCTAAATGGCGTTGCTATTGCGCAACATCTGAAAACATGCCAAAATCAACCAATGACCTTTTTTTTTTTTTTTTTTGATCTGACAAATAACAATATTTTTAAATCATTGATGGCTCAAAATAGGTCATTTCTACTTCAACTAAGTATAAATGTTAATGTTGAGAATGTGGAATTTATGAGGCTGAATATTTGTTAAACAGCTAATACATATGGAGTGGTGTTGGTTCCCCTGCCCCGATGATAACCTTAAAAGGTCCACCTTGTTCAGCTGTAAATATTTATGAGCTCTAATGTCAAAATTTTGAGAAAACCTTATAACGCTAAGGTCACAATGTGTCAAATATATTTGTCTGTGCTAATCACGCATGACGGCTACATGCATCCTATCACACCATCATTATCTGGAGCTAGAAAACTGCTGAACTTTCATCCCAAGCCCAATCACCTCACGCGCATACACACACACACACACACACACTCACTCAGCTGTCTCAGCAGATGGCCAGAATCTGACTCTGAAACGCACCGAAAACACACAGACGTATTTTGATTATGATGGCTCTGTGTGTCCCAGGTGAGAGGCCTTGTGGACAATCTAAGAGCACATGCAAAGATATCAAGAGGAGAAAAGTAGAATAGCATGGCAGTGAAGCAGAAAAAATGAGGCATTTTAAATGCCGTTTCATAGTGTTGATGCTAACAAGCTAATCTTCGTGCTAAATCGTTGCTAGGATGTTTTTCTTTGAAGCTTAACGCACTGCTAACTTTGTCACATGGTTGAAGGACGGTTGTTTAGGCAACTTTACATCTTGTTCGTCTGTAATCACATTTTGTCTTTGCTAGTTAGGTTAGTATAAGACATGCAGTCTAAGCTACTTTGCACAAAGGCTAGTTGTTTTGTTTATGTTAGCTTGTTTACTATAATGATAGTTATATTATAGTGAGATTGTTGCTATCTTGACTTTCTTAACGTTTGGCTTTTTCATGGTTAAAATATAAGGACAAAAGTATTGTCAGCAACCTGAGCTGATTCAGAACACACACACACACACACACACACACACTCACTCTCTCTCTAAATAATGCTGACTAGTGAAGGGCTCCTGAGCCTTCTGACTCAGGGGGTTTGAGAAGATAGGGCTGTGTGTGTGTGTGTGTGTGTGCGCATGCGCCTTTCAACTCCCTCCCTCGCCTTCCACTACCTCCACACTTCCACAGTCCCCACCTCCTTTTGATGATGCCGTATAGGGGTCGTGACCCCTGACTTTTGCCCGCAGATGGTGGCACAATAGATTACAATAGAATAAACGTTAAGGAAAGTGATTAAATACACACATTAAATCCTGCATAACCCACAGCTGTTCCCCTGTCCACACAAACAAACACACACACACACACACACACACACACACACTCCCGCTGCCGGCTGCCCGAAGAATTAATATATATCGCTCCCTGGGGTTCGGCTGTGAAAGAATGTTTAAAGCCAGGGAATGCTGCTATATGTGACACTGGGATCCACATGCCTGAAATTATTACAGCGATCCAGTTTGTACAGTATAAACCCTGCATAATATAACACCCCCTCCTCACATACACACACAAACTAGTCGGTAATACAAAATATTGTTATATGTTTGAAACCGTGGCCAAAACACAGCATTAGTGCTATTTTTTTTTAGGTTATACATATAATACAGAAGATGTGGTTCCAAAAGAAGCTACTTCTGAAGGAACTTGGAAGTGACCAATCTTGCTTCCATAAAAATTTCAATTTGCTAACTTCAGCTGTTTTGGAGAGATGATTTTTCATTTGTGCCCCAAAAAGGCCATTTTTCAGCATTATACTATCTCGCTTGAAACAATAATCGTTTAAAATGAAAATTATCCATATTTCTTTATCAGTCTAGAAGCATTTGACCTGTAAAAATGGTTGCTTAAATAGTTTTTGGTAAAAGCTTAAAAAGCACAAAATCTGTAGTGTCCGTAACCATGTCAAATTCATGTTGCAATATCTTAACAATTTTGCATTTTAGAATAATACACTTTTTCAGGTTTATGTCTTTTCTTGTGAAATCTAAACTGGCCAAGTTTCATCTGAATGACAATTAAGATCATGTAAAAGGACATGATATCGTATTTAGCAAATGTGTTTCTATTTAACTGATAGAAATATAAATGTATATGCATATTTATATTTTAAAAAATGAAGCATGGATCAGGAGAAAAGAAGCATTAATTTAGAAACAAATATTATGAAAAATGCTGTTTAAAGCTGTATGTCTTTACGGACAGATGAATATATGAGGCCATGAGATTATTTATTAAATATGAGTAAATGTGTATATTAACAATAATTATGTGTCTCAGGAAACCTTGCTGTCTGATATGCTGTTTTTTAGAGCAAAAATAATCTGCTTGATTAAGGTCGAAATAATCTTATTAGATTACTCCACATGACGCATGTGTTTATTCACCTAGGGTTAATTAATTCTCTTAATTGGAACTGATGCACCTCTGTGAAATAAAATGTGCCATTTGGGGTCTCAATCAACATCAGTAAAACAATACTACAACACTACCACCCAGCTGCCACTGTTGGGCCCTTGAGCAAGGCCCGCAACGTCATCTACTTCTATGTGTGATGAGGTGAATGTGAATGGAAGTTGCGTTGCAATGCATTGAGGGGGGGGAGGGGGGGGGGGGGGAGGGCGTTGCAACTTCTGATTGGAAGGTCCAAGGTTCAAGCAACAGCACCACCAAGCCACTGTTAACCCTCAATTGTTCTGATGTAAAAATGTCTTGCATATCCACTATGTAATTTAATCAAATTGCTTCTATGGACACATCTTGTCACCATCTGAGCTGTTCATGAGTGTGAGCCTCAGCTGTGTATCTGAAAGTGTACTGCATGTAGACAGTTAGTGCATGTGATAAGGCTTATCAGGATAAATGCAAATGAATCTTCCTAACAGACCACAGACACAGCAGCACAATAACATCAAACCAGTGGTGTGTTTGCAGTGTCGTGCTCAATTCACATTAGATTTCATCAAACCGATCAAAAAGTCCAATGATCTGACTCTGTCTTAAGTCCAATGATCTGACTCTGAATGAAAAGAGATAACTGATACTGATACTCATGTCTCATAGGGATCTAAAGGAATGTCCAGGAAGTAGCTACAATACACCTGGTATTAGGACAAGTGCTTGTAAAAACCACAGAGTGTACATCTGTACATCATGATAATAAAAGGCATGAAGGACGTGAGATTAAACCCCAAAGGGAATCACTTTGCTTTTGGAACTGATATATCATTTATTTATTTATTTTTGCATCCCTCCTATAATGATTCGAAAATACAGTACTGTACTTGAAATGTCCTAGCATTTTAAAAGAAATATGATCAAATTGTTACTATTCACAAGTTAAATTGGGTGTGTTACAAAAAAAAAAAAAAAAAAAAAAACAGATCCGAGAGTAAAACCCTGTGAATTGTGAATGAACCCACCGTGTGAAATGATCACACAACGTCCCGACGAGTTCCCCGACACGGTCCTGCTTTGTCGCCAGCTGACCCCTCTGGAGGTGGAGCAAAATGTCCTCATGAGACACAGTGTGTAGCGCCACCATCTGGTCCGTTCCACTTGTTACACTTAAACCTGTAACCTGAAACAGAAAAGAGGAAGTTAAAATAATCATGTGATGTGCAAAAAACAAAAACAAAAAGAGGAAAGTTGCAATATAATTTTGAAAAAGTAATAAGACCTCTAATAGTTATTTTATTTTAATGATAAGAGTAAGATTAATACGTGAGTTGAAAAACTTCAAATTACATTTCAAATCACATTACATTAAATCTACCACATTCAACCACAAACAAAAACATAACTATTCAGTTTCGCATTAAGTTTGCATTTGCATCACCTTCTATTATGATATTTCAGCACTATCACAAGCAGTAACCTGGTTAAATAGTGAACGTGCAAAAGCATTCAGTAGAAATCTAAATAATTTCTTTCACACAAAACAAGTTACACAACCAAATTCATTGAAATATTCCAAGCCATCCTCCCAAAATAAGCCTGTGTGCTAATCGCTCGGTGCGTCAGGCCGTGCTGCAACCAGATTAATTCGGCACACACTCTGTCACCACGAGACTCGGCCACCGCTAATATTTTAGTCTGCGACTCAGGAAATCCAGACAGCTTGTTCTACTTCCTCCGGAACACGCAGGCTCGTGAACTTTCAGAAACGATCAGACAGAAAACTCTGCTTTGCTTAAATTAAGGCTCTTTATTTTTAGACCTTGTGAACAGCACATTATGTTCACACATGTCCACGTTATAGTCTAATTTCATGTATATAGCTGATGTCTGCTGTATATGCCTAATGTCATCACACGTTATACTTTATACACAAGATGAAATGATTGTATCCCTTTGTGGTGGTAAATAATCTGATCGATTCTGATTTGGATTCTAATCCCGATTCTAATTTTATATGTTATACTCGTTAGATTAGATTAGATTAATTCTGAGCTGATCACATCCAATAAAGCACAAAACAACATTATACAGTATATAGCTGTTAATGCATGCAGAAGGAGGAAAATAAATGCTCTGGTAAAAAATTTAATCCGATTCTAATTCTTTTTTGAATTTTTATCTTCATTTAAATTCAGATCTCTCAAATCTCTCTTCAAATTGGTTCTGACTAATTCACTTGGTTCTAACTCGTACTGTAATTCCAATTCCATTTCCACATACGTTTTTTTTAAATTCCACTGTTTTTGTTCACATTTTTTTTAATAAGAATTCAATTCACAACCATAATTCTGCCATTTATGTTCTTTTTATTTCTAATTTTCAAGTTCAACTAAAAAATATCTTCTGTGTATCCTATAAAATTCTAGGTATGTATTTTAAGAATTAAGAAATATATACATTTCTAAATGTAACCACTGCAAAACGTGATCTTAGCAAGGAATATGTCTTGATTCAAGTCACATTTATGTACATTTTCTTAATATCGGTTAACATCAAGTCAAAACATTATTCGTTTTTTTTTATGTTATTTCTAGGGAAAAAATCTACGAAGAAATTTTGCCTTAAAATTTTTATTCCATTTTCTAATTCAGATTCGGGTTACTAATAAGATTCCATTTCCAAATCTAATTGGATTTTTATTTCTAATTTTGATATGAATTCTAAATCCTATTTCTATTCCAGTTCTGGTATAGTGTGTCCTGGGCTTTCTACTTCTTTTTTCTTTTTGTTTTTATTGTGACACTGGACATGTGACAGGAACACACCATAAATAGGATGCCAGTCCAGCAGAGGACACCACACACACACACACACACACACACTGAATCTAACATAATTCTGGGTCCAATTTGAACTCAAATGTAATTTATATTCCGATTCGATTTTTTAGTTGGAATATGATTCTGAGTGTGATTTTGACTCTGCTTTTGAAATGTGTTTCTTAATAATGAATATAAAAAAAAGGAAGGCTGTATTCTCTGAACAGCATCATAAATCCTCTCAGGGTCTTTGTGCCTTGCATGAGTGTGTGTGTGTGTGTGTGTGTGTGTGTGTGTGTGTGTGTGTGTGTGTGTGTGTGTGTGTGTGTGTGTTTGTGTGTGTGTGTGTGTGTGTGTGTGTGTGTGTGTGTGTGTGTGTGTGTGTGTGTGTGTGTGTGTGTGTGTGTGTGTGTGTGTGTGTGTGTGCCCATGTGTTGCACTGCTGTCAGTGTGACCAAATCCTTCTTGCACATTGTGGCACCATTCTGCTCACAGGGCTAACACAATGTAGGTCAGACTTTCACAGGCGGGTTCAGACCTTCCGGCTGATTGATGGTTAATCTTCTGTTGAACTGGAAATCTAACTCCAAAATGAAATGTGTGCGTGAGTGTGTGTGTGACTACTGTGTGTGTGAGAGAGAGGAAGAGAGGGAGAGAGATACTCACAGTCTCGATTGCTATTCGCTTTTGCACTTTAAAGTGCTTCTTGGGCTCGAGTCTGTAGATATGCTTGTCGGTAATGAGAAGAGCTCTGTCCTTTGTGTTATTAAACCAATTCATCTACGTAGAAAGAGAGAGAGAGAGAGAGAGAGAGAGAGAGAGAGAGAGACAAACACACACACATACAATGAGACTGCCAATTTTTTCAAGGAACACTCGTTCAGTAAGCTCGTCTGATTTCTATGTGAAGTCACAGCTAAGAAAGATGCCTCTATAAATAAACACTCTATAAACAGTCATTATTCCATCTGATAGGCTTGTCATCATGCTGGCAGCTTATCCACATCCAAACACGCACACTCACACTCTCAAACACACAGTCACAACCAGTCACACGCTCACTACACATACCCATGCACTATACATGCACCTGACCAAGACCACAGTGCAATACCACCCAGTGCATCTGGATGCTAAATTGAACTTTCTCACATGAGAGATGGAGACAGTGGCTGTGTGAGACAGAATATGTGAAAGAGGTTGCCTACCATCCTGACAAAGCTTGAGAAGAGGACTTGGTTATACTGGTCTTTGTTCTTCAGCTCTTTGGTGATGCGCACGAAATTGGAGCTGGTTAACGGAGAGTCTTTTGCCTGTTAGGAAACATGGTGCACTTAGACACAGTTTCCTGGCATGACAAATAACATGGAAAATGGAAAATATATATTTTTTTATAATTTTTATATAATAAATTATAATAAAATAAAATAAAATAAAATAAAATAATAATAATAATAATAACAATCAACAACATTGCAACCCAGTTTAATAAGCATACCTACATCAATCACTCACAAACTTGAAGCAAGACTTTGTTTGTAAACATTGTGTAACCCAGTAACTCAACCAACCCAACCTCCTCTCTCTTCGTCTATACTGCTTTATCCTGTATATAGGTTCATGGGGGGACTGGAGCCTATCCCAATGGGGAAGCCATTCAGCTTAATCTGCATGTCTTCGGACTGTGAGATCCGAGGTGGGAATTGAACCCTGAAGTGCTAACTACTAAGCCGCTGCGTCGCCTCTAAACTCTGAACAAAGCACAATTATCCCTTTACCACTTAATTATTTCCAGCAACTAAAGTTTTTCCTCAAATCTTTTAACCAACCTTCAGCTAGCCTATAAGACTCACACATTCTTCAAAGACATACATATATATATATATTTTTTTTTTGTTTGTTTGTTTGTTTGTTTGTTTGTTTTGTTTTTTTGTTTGTTTTTTGTTTTGTTTTTTTGTTGTTTTTTAAATATGTGCTATTTCATGCTTGTTTCTGATTGATCAGAAACCAATGTGTTGATGAATTTTTCATAACAGCACCTCGGACAGAAGATCCAGCTTGAAAGGTTTATATTAATACGCTCCATTTTATCATTTAATAGTAATCATCATTACTATCACTTTATAATCTAGACCTGCATGGAGGATGCTTTAAAATGAACAAGTAAAACATGTTGATATATTTGGTAAGGAAATATTTTTGGACGGGGGTCTGCAGTGTAAACAAGCAGAGGTAAAGCTATTTAACAATGTACAGTTTAGTAACACAGGAGAATTCTTCCAAACAGAAGAATTTGACATTTCTCTTTGTACTAAAGGAATAAAGAGAGGTTGGTGTCTATAGCTGCTATAGCAAAAGTAACGCCATAAGAGTTTGGACACACCTTCTCCCTCAGTGCAGAGCAAATTGTTGTGGAATAACAGGAATACGTCATTGTGTCAGGCCCTATAACACACCCCTATTATTGATTATTTTTCTATGTTAGCCCCTTTTAGTTTGACAGCGGAGAAAAAGAAACGTGACGCCATTAAACACTAATACACACTTAACTCTGACCTTAAGACCTATTTAAAACTTTTCAAGTCCAACTATAGTTTAATATTTTATACTTGCAAGGGAAGATCTCTTATTTAACAGCCAGAGCAGAAAGTCGGCCACAGTGTCCTAAAAGCAGCCAGGTGTGTAGGCAGCATCCTAAAAGCACGCTCCAGTCTAAATGGAGTGTTTATGGACTTACACTGGCTAGGTAGTCTCTCTCCCATGCCCGACTGTGCCCCCAATCCACTCTCTCTCCGCTCAGAGCAGTCATAGCCGCCACCTTCGCCCGCACGTCTGCCATATCGGATGGAGCGATGTTCTTCACGATCCGTCTCGCTCTCCATCTAAGAGGAGAGAAATACAGAAAACAAAAAGGGAGGAAAAAAGACAAATATGAAAACCATCCACAAGAGATTTCAAGGCAGATGAATCAGCAGATTTTCTTTACGCTACTGTGTGTGTGTGTGTGTGTGTGTTTTTTTTTCTTCTCTTTTTTGCTGAATCAAATCTGTGCTTCTAGCTGTGCTGTAGTTACCCAGTGCTCAAGAGAAATCATTTATTAATGCCTCTTTAGAAGAAAACCGCTAACGGTAGCATATATTTTCCACAGCCACTAATGATATGATGTGTAATTTCAGTGTGTGTGTGTGTGTGTGTGTGTGTGATACGAGAGGCAAGCGCACCTGCGATGCAGGTGTTGTGTGATTTTGTGGAACTGTAGCAGGGCAGCAGGTGGAGTCGGCCACTCCACACTCTTCCCATAGTCCTCCATGTTGCGTACGTTAGCGAAGCGTCTCTCCACCTCCCAGAAGTGAGCCTTTACTTTGTAGCGCTTGTAGCAGCCCATGATGGTGTAGATCGCTCTCATGCGCCGGCATCGCATCCTCGCCAAGGCACCACGCCACACCTACACACACACACACACACACACACATACCACAGTGAGGCGAGATGGAAAGATGAAAGTTGGAGAGAAAAGAAGGAAGTCAGACTTCACCAAAGGAAAATTAAATATCAACAGGTCTTAAGAAAAAATAGCTAATTTTTATACTCAATAACAATGATAGGCTAGATTGGTTGTTTTTTAGCTTTAAACTGTGTGGTTTTTGTTTGAATAGAAAAAGGGAACAAAAAAATCATATAGAACATCATGCTTTCACTGCTACCACTGTGTATGTTGAAACACTTAAAATATACAAAAGTACCATATTTGATTGCACCACACCACATTTTAAAATACAGGTGCATGCTATTGTACACAGAATGGCACTTCTAATACAGTACCAATGGGAACAACAACTGTGCCACATACCGTTGCCATACCATACCAGTAATATGTACTAACATATCTAATACGTTACAGCATGTACTGTACCAACAGGGCATATTAGACTCCTGTTGAACTTTTATAACCATACTGTACCTAGTTCCACCGAATTCATCAAAGTATTGCGGTAAACACCATAGTGCTACCATGGTGACCACAGTACCTACCGTGGTATTTATCAAAGTGTGGGGTTACATACCATGGTAACCATTGGTACAAAAAAAGTCCAACATGATAATGTCTAAAGTACCATGGTAATAATATGTTATATCATGGTATGTGCATTACCATAGTAAAATTTCTTATGGATTGATAAGCAAAATTTGGTGGCAATGTCAAAATATCACAATGAATCTTTTCATATTTAAAATAACACTGGCTTTTAAAAGTATTAATGGGCACTTCGGAACATTCAACATAAAAGAAAAGGCATTTAAAGAAGTCCAACGAACAAAGGTCATCACCTTCTGCAGAAAGAGGACGAGGATGGGAATGAGCGCTCCTCTCTCCTGCTCCAGCGTGAAGAGCGAGCGAGGAGTTCGCACAAACAGCTTGGTGTGTCCATATGCCACGTCTTCCTCAAAGCCGTGCTGGACGATGATGGCCTCCACAGCCTCGCGGTCGCTTGCCATCAGGTGATTAGGCCACGTGTACTCACATGTCATCTTGTACCTAATATAATAAAATGCAAAAAAAATAATAAAACATTTCCATGACCGAGACTGAAAGGAAGGAGACAAGGAAGTACCAACCAAGTCATTTTCATGTCTTTAACATACTGTATATGCATTATTCTTCATTTCCATTTAAAGCATTTTTTTATTTTTTTTTGTAAAACACTATAGATTAGACTTTCAAAAAAAAATGGATTAACCTTATGACTGGCCGTTGTAGATTTTGTCCAAATAAGTGCATTAAATATTCTTGAATGAGCATGAGACCTCTAACCTCTGCAGGAAGCGTTCATAGGGCTGTCTGTAGGCGAAGCCTGCTCTGCGAACACGAACATTCTCCAGCAGGCCCAGGTAGGCTACTTGATGACGGCAGCGCGCCTCATCAAATAACATCGGAGACTTCATCTCATTGGGTTTAATGCAGCGCACATAGTATGGCTCCTGAAAGTACCACACACACTTTAAACAGATTGTGTAATTTTTTTCTTTTGATAGGTTGCAAT
Organism: Clarias fuscus; assembly: GCA_030347435.1. Classification (NCBI taxonomy): domain Eukaryota; kingdom Metazoa; phylum Chordata; class Actinopteri; order Siluriformes; family Clariidae; genus Clarias; species Clarias fuscus. The sequence goes on along the minus strand of CM059217.1, from coordinate 5,589,929 downwards.
TAAGTTGGTAGAGAAGCCCAGTTTGATCAGCTTTAGCTGTGGAGGCAGGCCACACCCACTCTGAAAAGTTGCACTACTAGTAAATATGATCAAGCAAATGAACCCATTATTAATCCAGTCCCAGGAGACTCAGAGCACTATGTGGGGAACACCCTGGACAGGGTGCCAGCCCATCGCAGGGCACAAGCATGCACACACTCAGGCACTATGGGCAGAATGGAAATGCCAGTTAACTCAAATCTACATGTCTTTGGACTGTGGGAAGAAACCAGAGCACCCAGAGGACGGCCAAACTCCATGCACACAGGTTCGAGGCCACAGTGCTAACCACTATGCCATTGTGCTACCCTTTTGGAAATGAGAGATGTCATAAAGATTGAATTTGCATAGTAGCCTGCATAAATAAATATAATAATAATATCAATAATAATAATAATAATAATAAACTTTGTAAGTGTAAACCAACTGCACAGAACCTGTAGATTAAAGGCTCGTACAGTATGAGTAAATGGAATCTCGACTACACCGGGTAAAAATAGAAGTTTAGATTATTGCATGCTCAGACTGTAGCCTTCTTCAAATGTTACCCAACACATATAAAAAAATATAATAAGATCGAGAGATAGGTAATGAGGCTGTGCTGTGCTGTGCTGTGCAGTGAAGACAGGTGTCCCCAGTGGACCAAAAGGAAGCAGCCAGTCATCAACTGTGACCCAAAAAACACATCATGGGCCAGGCTTGTTCCAAATACACACACGTCTAAAAAAAAACAGTGACTATTAAAAAAAAAATAGCATCAGGAAATGTCACAAGACGAAAGGTTCCCATAAGTCATCACCACAAATGATGAACTGTCTAGATGTGCGTGCTAAATTTAAAAAAGGAATGAGAGAAAGAGAGACTGGTTTTCAACATTAGTGCAACCATAAAAAGACACAAACATTCTTATAAAAGTCATTTAAATCAGATTAAATAAGATTTAATCAAGAACTTTAGTCAAACCCAGTGAGCCATTGACTGGGTGTTCCTTACTGGGTCCTAACCAATAGGAGAGCTCGGTTGTTAATATTCACTCAAATACTACAGACTATCTGGTTAGATCATCTTCCTTTGCCACATCTAATTTGCTTTGAAAGATTACTTCCTCACCTTGCAGGCGAGCTTATCAACCAGGGCAATGATGGAGTTCTTGAAGAGCGTTGCAGCAGTCAGTGGCCGCTTGGTCACCTCCGTAATACTCAGCTTCCCTTCAGGCCACATGTCCTTGAGCACCGGGTCTGAACTGAGGACACAGAAGGGAAAAAATTCAGAAAGGGCACACTGTTTGTCACACAAAGAAGAAAGATCAGGAGACAGAAAAAGGAGTGGACTTTGTCTTTGTTTGGATGATCTCGATGACATTGAAAGAGGCATGCCAAGTGTGTCTGTATATAATGAAGGAAGTGTGTCCACTGTCTCTGTATATAATGAAGAAAGTGCGTCCACTGTCTCTGTATATAAGACGGAAGTGTGTCCACTGTCTCTGTATATAATGAAGGAAGTGCATCCACTGTCTCTGTATATAATCAAGGAAGTGTGTCCACTGTCTCTGTATATAATGAAGGCAGTGCGTCCACTGTCTCTGTATATAAGAAGGAAGTGCGTCCACTGTCTCTGTATATAATAAAGGAAGTGCATCCACTGTCTCTGTATATAATGAAGGAAGTGCGTCCACTGTCTCTGTATATAATGAAGGAACTGCGTCCACTGTCTCTGTACGTAATGAAGGAAGTGTGTCCACTGTCTCTGTATATAATGAAGGAAGTGCGTCCACTGTCTCTGTATATAATGAAGGAAGTGCGTCCACTGTCTCTGCATATAAGGAAGGAAGTGCGTCCACTGTCTCTGTATATAATGAAGGAACTGCGTCCACTGTCTCTGTATATAATGAAGGAACTGCGTCCACTGTCTCTGTATATAATGAAGGAACTGCGTCCACTGTCTCTGTATATAATGAAGGAAGTGCATCTACTGTCTCTGTATATAATGAAGGAACTGCGTCCACTGTCTCTGTATATAATGAAGGAAGTGCGTCCACTGTCTCTGTATATAATGAAGGAAGTGCGTCCACTGTCTCTGTATATAATGAAGGAAGTGCGTCCACTGTCTCTGTATATAATGAAGGAAGTGCGTCCACTGTCTCTGTATATAATGAAGGAAGTGCGTCCACTGTCTCTGTATATAATAAAGGAAGTGCGTCCACTGTCTCTGTATATAATGAAGGAAGTGCGTCCACTGTCGTCCACTGTCTCTGTATATAATGAAGGAAGTGCGTCCACTGTCTCTGTATATAATGAAGGAAGTGTGTCCACTGTCGTCCACTGTCTCTGTATATAATGAAGGAAGTGCGTCCACTGTCTCTGTATATAATGAAGGAAGTGCGTCCACTGTCTTTGTATATAATGAAGGAAGTGCGTCCACTGTCTCTGTATATAATGAAGGAAGTGCGTCCACTGTCTCTGTATATAAGGAAGGAAGTGCGTCCACTGTCTCTGTATATAATGAAGGAAGTGCGTCCACTGTCTCTGCATATAAGGAAGGAAGTGCGTCCACTGTCTCTGTATATAATGAAGGAACGGCGTCCACTGTCTCTGTATATAATGAAGGAACTGCGTCCACTGTCTCTGTATATAATGAAGGAAGTGCGTCCACTGTCTCTGTATATAATGAAGGAAGTGCATCTACTGTCTCTGTATATAATGAAGGAAGTGCGTCCACTGTCTCTGTATATAATGAAGGAAGTGCGTCCACTGTCTCTGTATATAATGAAGGAAGTGCGTCCACTGTCTCTGTATATAATGAAGGAAGTGCGTCCACTGTCTCTGTATATAATGAAGGAAGTGCGTCCACTGTCTCTGTATATAATAAAGGAAGTGCGTCCACTGTCTCTGTATATAATGAAGGAAGTGCGTCCACTGTCGTCCACTGTCTCTGTATATAATGAAGGAAGTGCGTCCACTGTCTCTGTATATAATGAAGGAAGTGCGTCCACTGTCGTCCACTGTCTCTGTATATAATGAAGGAAGTGCGTCCACTGTCTCTGTATATAATGAAGGAAGTGTGTCCACTGTCGTCCACTGTCTCTGTATATAATGAAGGAAGTGCGTCCACTGTCTCTGTATATAATGAAGGAAGTGCGTCCACTGTCTTTGTATATAATGAAGGAACTGCGTCCACTGTCTCTGTATATAATGAAGGAACTGCGTCCACTGTCTCTGTATATAATGAAGGAACTGCGTCCACTGTCTCTGTATATAATGAAGGAAGTGCGTCCACTGTCTCTGCATATAAGGAAGGAAGTGCGTCCACTGTCTCTGTATATAATGAAGGAACTGCGTCCACTGTCTCTGTATATAATGAAGGAACTGCGTCCACTGTCTCTGTATATAATGAAGGAAGTGCGTCCACTGTCGTACACTGTCTCTGTATATAATGAAGGAAGTGCGTCCACTGTCTCTGTATATAATGAAGGAAGTGCGTCCACTGTCGTCCACTGTCTCTGTATATAATGAAGGAAGTGCGTCCACTGTCTCTGTATATAATGAAGGAAGTGCGTCCACTGTCTTTGTATATAATGAAGGAAGTGCGTCCACTGTCTCTGTATATAATGAAGGAAGTGCGTCCACTGTCTCTGTATATAAGGAAGGAAGTGTGTCCACTGTCTCTGTATATAATGAAGGAAGTGCGTCCACTGTCTCTGTATATAATGAAGGAAGTGCGTCCACTGTCTCTGTATATAATGAAGGAAGTGCGTCCACTGTCTCTGTATAAAATGAAGGAAGTGCGTCCACTGTCTCTGTATATAAGAAGGAAGTGTGTCCACTGTCTCTGTATATAATAAAGGAAGTGTGTCCACTGTCTCTGTATATAAGAAGGAAGTGCGTCCACTGTCTCTGTAAATAATGAAGGAAGTGTGTCCACTGTCTCTGTAAATAATGAAGAAAGTGTGTCCACTGTCTCTGTATATAATAAAGGAAGTGTGTCCACTGTCTCTGTATATAATAAAGGAAGTGTGTCCACTGTCTCTGTAAATAATGAAGGAAGTGTGTCCACTGTCTCTGTATAAAGGAAGTGTTTCACACTTCCAGAGGACACACTGTATATAATGAAGGAAGTGTGTATGTAATGAAGGAAGTGTGTCTACTTCCTTCATTATATACAGAGACAGTAAACACGCGCCCTTTATAATATACAGAAACAGTGGACACACGTCCTTTATAATATACAGAGACAGAGGACATACGTCCTTTATAATATACAGAAACAGAGGACACACATCCTTTATAATATACAGAGAGAGTGGACACTTCCTTTATAATATACAGAGACAGATGACATACGTCCTTTATAATATACAGAAACAGAGGACACACGTCCTTTATAATATACAGAGACAGAGGACACACGTCCTTTATAATATACAGAGACAGAGGACACACGTCCTTTATAATATACAGAGACAGAGGACACCCTTCCTTTATAATATATAGAGACATGGAGCACACTCTAATGAAACCACCCCACATTTCTTCATGTTAAATTAAATGAAATAATGTAGGTTAAATAAAATAAAAAATGGGAACAAATGTTTAATGCGACAGGCTGCAAAGCACCTAAAGATACAATTTAAAGACTGGTATTGTATGTAACAACCTCAGCAGCAGCCTCATTTCCCTTCTGGTCTGTTCCAATCTCTGTCTCCGTATATAATTAAGGAACGCTGTTGGAAGTTTATACAGTAGTGTTTTAGAAGTTTCAAATTATTTACCAGAATCAAGCACATGAAAACAACTGAGGAGGTTGCTGAAACTGTTTGAACTGGGATCAGAATTGCCCAACATATTATTAAAACCTGGAAGTATAGTGCTGAACTTAATGAAAGGAATTTGGTTGAAAAAAAAAAAATCAGTTAAATGCTTGATCGTGTTGTGTAATGAAAAAAGTGGACAGTAGAAATTATTGGAGTGTGTGCCTAAATTTGAGGGAGGGTGAGAAAGCATAATACGTGTAATTCATACAGAGAGAATTCTCTGTATGAATTACACGTATGTATGAATTACACGTATGTATGAATTACACGTATTATGCTTTCTCACCCTCTGTTTTCTTGCACTGTTTTCTTCATGGGAAACAGTACAACTTCGTAGAAAGTGACAATATACCTGTTATACATCAAGCGTTTAAAATCCTGGAAAAGTGGATCCTTGTTCTTATCCAGGAATCCTTCTACTGAGTACCTATAAATGAGAAGAAATCACAATGTGTAAGGACAGACCGCTAAAAGCTTTGCTGGCTGACTCAGAGTTTAGAGAAGCAGATGAAGAACAAAAAAAGCTCTTGAAATGTGACTCATTCCTGACTGGAACAGCAACAGCTCGCACACAAAGAGCAGATAGAAAAGAAAAAAAAACAGGGTATACATAAAGTCCTGCCGAATCAACACAAGTGAAACATATCACACAGCAGAGGACCTAATGAATCTATTAAACAGTGGCTTTCTCCTCTTTTTCACAACCTCATTCTTTGCCAGGAATCAAGTGTTCATGCAGCACGATTACACAAGTGCACTTGAAAACATGATCAGAGTGAAGTGGGGAAAAAAAGCAAATACACAGCAGCCAATGTTCTGTGCTGGTTATGTAAAGTGTTGCAGCATCTCTCTCTCTCTCTCTCCTAAAATCCTCCATGTCAGTAACTGCAGTGTGTATGTGTTTGACAGGTGTGGTATACAGTGATGCAAAAGTGTGTAAGGAAACTAAATCAACTTGTGAAACACTCCACATTTTTTTTTTTCAAATTAAATTAAATTAAATTAAATTAAATGCGAACAAATGTTTCACTGCGACAGGCTGCCAAGTGCCTAACGATACAATTTAAAGCCTGGTTGTGTATGTAACAACCACAGCAGCGACCTCATTTCCCTTCTTGTCTGTTCCAACCACTCAGCATTCAGCATCACCAGTACAGTATACTTATCACAGTCCTGATCATCTATCATCATCCTCACCATTACTTATGCCTTAAATTAGATGTTTGTTTGTTTTTTTGTTTGTTTGTTTGTTGTTTATATGCTGGAATGATTGATACTGTAGGTCACTATGTGGCATAACAATAATAATAAAAAATCCTTTGAAACTGGTCAGGGACAGGGACTAGACTATAAAATGAAAGACAAAAACTTGCCAAAAGTCCTTCAGGGAGTCTGGAGAACTTTTCCTCAAGACTGCATTATATCCAAGAAAGTCTGGCTCCATGGAAGCAGAATATAAAGAAATGAGGTGGAGGTGGCTCAAGAGTTTTGCACAGTGACATATACAGTATGTAGCAAACGTAATGTACAGTAAATGTTACATTTTTGTCTAACTTAAGTACAAGAGAAGAGCATCGGCATATAGAACTATCGCTACATATTTTATTGCGGGACAGGGCATTGGTGGCTCAGTGGTAGGTTTCAGTTCCCACCCAAAACCCCAGCCACTGGATGCAGTGCCGGTTCCAAGCCTACTGTAGATAAAGTACAGTAGGAGGGTTGCATTAGGAAGAGCATCCGGCGTAAAACCTGTGCATTTTATGGTTTGCTGTAGCTACCCCTCGATGGGAACAGCCCGAAAGACCAACAACCATGTATTTAACGATTATCATCTCTAGCAACCTACAGTAAATAAAACCACAGACACAAGAACTTCCACAACTGGGGCACCAAAATCCAACAAAGAAAAGACATAAATAAAAAATAAAATAAAAAAACATTTTTAAGCTTACAAAAATAAGTGCGAGTGTTGCATGAGATGGAGTACTGTTCACCAAATTGATGTTTTCCTAGATTCTATGTTAAACATTTGTTAGAAATAATTTTGTGGCACCACCATCCTGGAATGACCGCAATAACGGAGTCATTTTTTTTTTTATTGTTTATCAGAAGACACGTTCTCAATCTCAAGTGTTTCTTTTTTCCCTCATTGACTACATTGTGCTTTTCATTAAGGACTCATAATGGGGCCAGAATGATAGTAGAGACATTAATTGGAATTGGAAATAAAGAGAAAGAGGTGGAGGGGAAGAAAATGAATGGCTAAAGAGTTAAGAAGCCAGAAAGCGAAAGAAATGATGAAGTAGGTCAGAGTCAGTTCAGAGAGGAGGGTCTGGCGGAGGGTATATTTAGCAAGAGAAAAGAAGGAACGGCTCGCTTTGGTAGAGCCTTAGGGATGCTGCAGTGTGTGTGTGTGTGTGTGTGTGTGTGTGTGTGTGTGTGTGTGTGTGTGTGTGCGCGCATGTGTGTGTGTGTGTTGAGGGAAGGTTGACAACTACGCTCTGACAGTTTTGATTCCTCAGGGACATCGTTGTGTAGTGGGTGTGGGAGGCAGGGGCAAGCATCTATTAGATGTGTGTGTGTGTGTGTGTGTGTGTGTGTGTGTGTGTGTGTGTGTGTGTGTGTGTGTGTGTGTGTGTGTGTGTGTGTGTGTGTGTGTGTGTGTGTGTGTGTGTGTGGGTGTGTAAATTCCACAGAAGTAATCAGATTTAGTAGGACATATTTTTCCACACAATTACAAATGACGTTTTGAGTGACCGGCTGCTGTTCATGCTGATATGCCGACTCATCGATTTAGCTACCGTCACATCTGTTTGTCCGCTAACGTAGCATACGCTCAAACAACACACCTCCAGACCTCCTTCAGGGTAAAAAATCAGGGTAGAAAATTATGTGAAAAATGTGTCGTCTATTTTCAGTGCTAAGCTTTCCACTCTGATCTCTTCCTTCCTCTGTGAAAAAAAAGTCCTCCTAGATCCCAAATGAGGACAGAGCCCATGAGTTATGGAGTTGCAGAATAATTCCAGCACTGGCAGCAACTTTGCCGTCTGCTTTTTTGTAGCTGTTGGGTCATTTTATAGCAGCATGAACTAGTGAGTTTTTGGATGTAAGTACTGGACTACATCAGTACTGGACAGGGGTCAGGGGTAGCTCAGTGGTTAAGGCATTGGACTATGGTTCGGAAGGTCCCAGGTTCAAGTCCCACTTCCACCAAGTTGTCCCTGTTGGGCCCCTGAGCAAGGCCCTTAACCCCAATAAGATAAAAAATGTAAGTCGCTGCCAAATGCGTAGATGTAGATGTACTGGACATGTTTCTCACACATACACACCCTGTCCACGCACACACACTCATTTGCAAAGATTTCTTTGCTAGGTCACAGCTGGATCAAAACAGTGATGCAACGTGTGTTCTAGAACCTTACAATGGTAACCAGCATTAACTTTTTCAACAGTGTGAGATACACTAACTCCTCTACTGGATCAGACTACATGGGCCGGCCTCCACTTCCCATGTGCATCAGTGAGCCTTGGCCACCCATGACCCTGCTGCCGGTTCACCAGTTTTTCTTCCTTTAATTACTTTTGGTTAAGGTTAATCACTGGACAGGTTAATCACTGTTTCAGCTGCAAAAGGAGGACCTACTGTACTTAATATTATTATGAGTGGTCATAATGTTATAGCAGATCGGTTTGTTCTGCTTAGTAGAGACATAGACAATAGGCGTGTCATCATATAAATCATCAATTTTAAATGTTATAAATTATGTCACAAATTGTTGTTATTAATTATGACCTCATTAGTATGTGACGGTCACTTTAACATAAAATACTGTAGCATGAGCATTTAACATCGACTTTAATAGAAACACCTGCAAACCTGCTTTCTTATGCGGCAGCACAGATAAGTATAAACGTCTAAATTGCACACTTATTCTTGGAACACAAACACTTTCCATGACATATCTATTTCTTAAATGAACGTACAGTATAATTATAACTAAAACTAACCTTCATGAAAATGTGCTTGTCAGCTTGCATGCGGTAGAGCTGTAGGACCACGGGGATGGCATGACAACATACCAAGACAGTAAAGCCAAGGAGGATTTTTTATTATCAAATGCCCAGAAAGCAGCAACATTTGTTTTTGAATGAGTACATTTTCAACAAAATAAAAAAAAATTTAAACATTAATTTGCATATCTTGTTCTTGTATTTGTAATACTTTTCATCATCATTAAGGATTTTCTTTCATATTGGAACATTAGCATTTACAGTTACTGTAAGTCCCACAACCACAAATGGTATTTGTTTACACCCAGGGAATAAACCGCGGTTATCCCAGGCACAGCTGCTAAAAGAAGGAACTGCTAAAACCGCTCACTTATTGTAATCATCAAGCCATACATCAGATTGTGTAATGAAGCAACTTTGGCTGCTCTAACAAACACAAATTGATGCAGTGTTTGTTTAAATGTATGTCAAAACTCTAATTGTTCTGAAACTGCTGATTAACATTTTATGTGAATGGACTTGCCCTAGCCTAATGTAATGTGTTTGCATGTACTTAATGTACATCATAACAACTTAAATAGGGACCCATTCAACAAGCACTCAACATAAACCAATGCGGGAAAAAGTGCATCTGTTTATATCCCTTTTTCTGTCAGGAGAAGGAGTCTCCTGTTTCAGCACTGGCTAATAGGTAGAGGTAACGGTGAAAGTTTTTTTCCAACAGAGGCAAATATGTGTTTTCTGTTTTTTTTTTTTTCTGTAATGTTCTTCTTTCTGTTTATATTGTTTTGTTGTTGTTTAGATTGGCTTTATTAAACTCCTATAGCTTTATAAACTCTTATACTCTTATTTGATTAGCTTTATTAAACTCTGTTATCACTTACTTAATGTAAGTGATAACAGGAACAAAATAGTTCTATGGACTAAATGTAACTATATATTGATAAAAAAAAGTACAATATGTGATTGCTGACAAGTTTCTGTGGTACAAGGGGAATAAAACAGAAGCTTTTGTAAAGGCTTTTATTCCTTATTCTGTATTTCTTGTGTTCAGTGTGCAAACGTAATGGCTACTATGAGTTCCTTTTTTTAAATATATATATTAAATGCACTGATTGTTTACGTATGTCATAGGCTTAAATTTTTTTTTTTTTATATGTGAGCACATTTTTGTTGAATTTCACTGATCATTTCCTCATTTGACTTATTTCTAAAAGAAATTGATCACATGTTAAAAAAGAGCCCCAGACTCACGTGACATCTCCGGCGTAGTGTCGGATGCGGAAATCACGGTTGAACTCCATTGTCTTGTCAGTGGGACACAGCTACAGTAAGTGAAAGACAGGATACAGAATGTAATGAACATCACCACGCCAGCATTAATACACAAAATTTCACATTACTTATTTGTTATTTATTACACTGTTTGAGATTTTGTGTATAAATGTCGCTCTCTGTTGTCCAGCTTGTAAACTGCATACAAAAAAAATAAATCTACAAAGCTTATTGGAGAAAGTAAATTAAATACTGAGGCAAATCAGATACACACATCATCTTAAAAACATTTTGTGTCAACATTGCTGTCCAAAGTGCTGAATCTGAAATAAATATAATTAATGTTAATAATAATATTTAGTTGACATAAAATGGCCATTTTTTATGATAATTTTGTGTATCATATTTTGTGGATATCTACCATTATTTGCCTTAATAACTGCCTCTATCCTCTTTCGCATTGTCTGGTCAGCATTTGGATCCTCTTACTTCCTTCTTTTTATATGATATTCCTCTTATAATCCTCATATTCTTCTCTCTTCCCTCACTTTTTCTGCACATGTGGTGCTGAAAGTTTACGTGGTTGTTTATATATACAGTGCCTATAGCGGTCCCACAACATGCTACCACCACCGTGCTTCATTATGGAAAGAGTCATATATATTGCTCTCTCTCGTACTCTCTCTCAGTGGTACACTGACCAATTCCATGTCACACACTATTTTGTGCCAAACATGTGTGTACCTTGCGGGACGTGTAGTGAGGGTGCTGCCCGAGTTTGTTGTTCATGCTCTCCAGGCAGACGGTATCTGTGACTTTTCCAACAGTGAGGCAGGCCTCGTCCAGAATGGAGATGATGCCCTTATGCGCCTGCTCCACTAGATCCACAATGATCTGGTTATTGAAGTAGTCGATCTGTGCAAGAGGATAGAAAGGGTTGATATTAATTATACAAATTGAGTCAAATGGCCTGGCTTATTTAAAAGACAAATCAGGCGCAAGTGCATATCCGAGAGTTTAAATGTGCTGTAGGATGTGATGATGTAAGTGTGTGATGATGAAATACACATGCCCTCTTGTCCTTTCACTACCGTATATGGTAAAGCTGCAGTCAAATATTCTGGCTTGAGAACCAAAAAGGAAGAAACGAAACTACCTGTCTTTCTAAGTCGGCCTGTCCGGTCCAATCCCACAGAAAAGCTAATGCGGCAAGACACTGCTTGAAAAACGTCAATGCTGGCTATGATAGAGAGGTATAATAACATTCAGTGCACCACATCTTGTGACATATGAAGCAACCAGGCAAAGAGTTTGAGTTTATTGATTTGCCCACTAATTTCCCCAGATCTCAATCTCATCAAGTATCCATGGGATGCGCCATACTGACACGTCTGAGCTACTAAGGATCCACCCTAAAGGACCCACCAATAATGTCCTGGGGCCAGACACCACAGAACACTTATAGTGGTCTAATGGAGAGCTGTCCAACTGAAAAAAAAAAAAGTGGCACAAGGGGAATCTATGCAATATTCGGGTTAATGTTTGTATTATGTTATGGCAGAAGGCAGCATTGTGGCTTAGTGATTAGCACCTCCAGGGTCCTAGTTCGATATATATATATATATATATATATATATGAATGTGTTGTGCTCATGCCCTGCAATGGATTGGCACCCAGTCCAGGGTGTACCCCACCTTGTGCCCTAAGTCTCCTGGGATAGACTCTAGGCCCCCCGTGACCCTGAATACAGGATTAAGCGGTATAGATGATGAGTGAGTGAGTGAGTGAGTGAGTGAGTGAGTGAGTGAGTGAGTGAGTGTGTGTTGTGCTCACATGTTGCCAGGTGATGCCCTCTCTGTGGTACTCCTCCTGCTCCTGTCTCAGGATCAGCTCAATGAAAAGCTGCTGTAGCTTCTCATTACAGTAGTTAATGCAAAACTGCTCAAAACTACAGCACACAACAACAATTTAATGGAGTAAAATATAACTGACACCCCACAATCATATTTCATACTGATCAAATATACAGATTTAGATTGTAATATTCTGACATCTAAACACATTCATTAAATGTGTACAAATCACTCTATTTATATTCAAATGTAAGCATTTTTTAATAATATGGCATGCTCATATTTTTTGGTTAGACATAAATTAATTTTAAGGATGAAGCAACACGACAGGAAAACGTCCAACTAATGTAAAACAACATCATTCCTTTGGTCCAAACAAAATGTTATACATGCTAAAAACAAAATTATGAAATGATATAGGGAGACACTAGAGGACTTCATAACTTTAAGCTTGCTTTGCCTTGTTAGGTCACGTCTCAATTAAAACAGCTATAAGCAGCTAAGAAAAATGCTCACCTGTTATTGTCAAAGATTTCAAAGCCATAAATATCCAGCACTCCGATCACTGTGTTTTTGCCGTGCAGAGCCGGGTTGTAGTCCTTTACTTCGATCACACTGTTAATCCGAGCCACAATCCAGCCGAACAACCGCTCATATAAAGCCTATGAAAGTTAGAGAATGAAAGTTATGTACTGATCAGCCTAAAAGGTCATTCTTTTGTTATAACAAATATATATATATATATATATATATATATTTATATATATTTGTTTATATATATATATATATATATATATATAAACATATTTGTCTTATGTTTAAATTATTATGCTGTAATAATAATAATAATAATTATATATATTATAATAAATAATAAAATTACAATAAAGTTTGTTTTTCAAGGTGAGGTTGTAAATATGAAATGAAACTTATAATGTCCTTTTCTTCCATAAAGTAAGTTATTTTACATGTGGTGAAAGGTAAAATTGCGGTGTTAGAGGTTAACATTATTTCTTCTGTCAATAAATCATAGAAGTCATAGTTATCTACATTTAGTAAATGTTTACAAATGAGAAAATTATCTGTGCATTTAAATTAAAAACGAACCAAGTTTTTGTTAAAAACAAAGATCAGTTCATTTTCAGGATATTAAGATCAGTTCTAATAATTTTAGATAGTTTTTGTAATTAATGTAATTCATTAATGTAAATCATTCATGTAATGATGTTCATATTCGATGAAGTAAGTCAGGTCACACACTTCATGTTCATACAGGAAAGCATTAGAGCACCTTTGCGAAAGCATCCCGGCCATAGCTAGCCTCCTCCTCGCTGTGCCCTTTCGAGATGACCTCACCACCCCCTGTGGCCACTGTCCGATGCAGCATTGTATTATACACACTCTCGTCATCGGAGGTTGTGAGCTCAGCGATGTGTTTTACTGCATCACCTCCGACCACCGTAACGGTCTCGCCATCACTCACAAACTGCAGGTTTCCCTGAGAGGAACAATGAAAAATGCACAGGCACAGAACAGAACATTCAGAAATCTTATGATTCATTAATTCAAATTGTAACCTAATCACTTAATTTCAAGATTTTATTTTTGTAATGCATAAATAGTTTCATATTATTTTAATCTGCTCAATCTGTATTCACATATTATATTAAGAATGCTATCAACAATTGTGTAATTAATTAAAATATATATTTGCCTTAAAAAAGAGTAATAAAAACAAAATTTATATAATCACATAAAATTTTAAACTCAGAGCATTTTAGCCTTTTTTGGCATTCTTTTAAAATAAACATAGTGTACAGTATATTGGGTGTAGGATTATTAGTATAGAGTAAAAAATGAAAAAACAGTCAAAAACATGACTGAGTAAAAAATGTATGTAAATGTAATGTCATAGGGAAAGAAATATCACAGCTACTCAAAATCATGTATTATTCAGGTTGTTGGTTGCTTTTATGATAAAAAATATTAATAATAATAATAATAATAATAATAATAATAATAATAGGTTCTACATATTTGCAATGTCCAGTAGTGGTAATATTTACACATTGTAGAAGTGATTTTACCTTTTGTTCTACCTGACATATTCAAAAACCCAAATGCACAGGTTGATGTCTAAAGCTTCCCCATTAACACACACCAGCAGGACTTCCATATAAGCACATATACAGCTTACTTCATATATATTTTTAATCCTGTGTGGGTTTCAAAAGTGTTTAAGTCATGAAATAATAAAACCATTTATTAATCAATTCTGAATATTGTCATGAAACTGTACTATATTTTGATGTAAATCCTTATTTAAAAAATATACTGACATTACATAACATTTTATTATTACTTAAACAAAACAACTTATTACTTATTGCTTGTTTGTTTTATTTGATGACGTTACTTAATAGAGTAAGTCTATTATTCTATTCAGTAAGGTCATCTTTTTAAATTATATACTATACTATCAACCCAAGCGATTTTCCTCTTTCATCTTTCATGACGGAGAAAACCTTCTTGAGAATGCGCGTGTTTGATTTGTACCAGAAGAAGGATGGTGGCCAGGATTTTATAGATGGAGTTGATCTCCTCCGGACTGAAGCCGATCACCTTTAGCGCGCTCATCACCTGTTTGTGACACCGACGGTCATCAGAGGAAGACTGAGGAAGAGACAGAGAGGTAGAGTGAGATAGAGAGAGAGAGAGAGAGAGAGAGAGAGAGAGAGAGAGAGAGAGAGAGAGAGAGTTACAAGTAGGTAATAAAAGCATGTCAAACAAAGAGTTGGTGTTTCGGCACTGAAATATAGTTTGATATGGAAAAAGAGAAAGGTGATGTGGGAGACGCTTACGTTGACTGTCGAGCCCTGTTTGGTGTACATGTAGTCTGAAGGATTGTTGTTAAGATGAAGAGATTTCAGCAGGTCATCAGAACCTCCACGCAACAACTGGACACACACACACACACACACACACACACACACACACACACACACACATGCGGTTGCGTGATTTAATAGAGGTGTAACACAGATCTGCTATCTTCATCAGTATCTGTTACGTGCTTTGAATATGTCTATCTCCAGCTATACTAAGACTGAAACTGGAAGTGGATATGGCCTTAACCAGACCGTACTATAATTAAATACAAACCCAACCCTACCCCCTCACAAAGGCCAAAAAAGCTGAAATATCAAAGAGGAAATGCTGACATTACTAGCAAGCTGTGTGGGTCCTCCTCCCACGGTTCTCCCACAGTCCCCATAACTCTCAAATGCATAATCAGTCTCTAGACTGCCTGCTAATTAAGAATCTAGAGATTTGAGCAGGACTCAAGATTACTTGGTTATTATTTCTGTTTCATCCTGTCTGCGGTATTTTCTAATAAATTTAGTTTGTTCTGTTTCCCAAAATACACACACACACACACACACACCAACTATATATCCACAACCTGTTCATGTCTACATAAGAATAAGCACCTCCGGCTTGTGTGAGAAGTAAGCTTGAGTGGTCTGTGGGAACCCAGTCTTGATGAACAACACACCTCTGGTTTCAACCAGATCAGAGGAAAAACAACATGAAAACAACTGTGCACCCCGAAATTGGATGTGTATTTTTCTCCATGTATCCACAAGAGGTGTTCGGGTCAAACTTGAAATTCACATTAATTCACATTAATGAAGGCATTAAACAGATGGACATTTAAAAAACACTTCAAGCACAGTACGGTGTTGTGACTCTTAGCCGCAGTGCAACATTTGAACGCTAAACATTCAGCGATCAGAACGCCCGATTCTGGAAATCAACTGAAAACTTGTCGCTAGCTTGTGTTAAAGACACATCTGTCTGTGGGAACTGTACACACAATCACTTACCCACACCACCTGCACATTACAGGAACTACAGTCCTGACCCCACTCCAAGCCATTTCTACATGTTTGGGCCATTAAAGGAGTTTCAGACATGAGGCTGACATCATGGCTCTGCCGTACTCAGAAAACTTTCTGCCTCAATCGCATCCAAGCACTAGTGAAACACTGTAATAAGTGCATTAGTGTAACAGGGGATTATATAGCGAAATAAAGGGAGTTTTTATTCTTCAGAACTGTGTTCTGTTATCCTGCACAATCAAAAGTCCCGGTTTGACTGGAACGCCCTTTGTAACATATGGTTCAACCTGAATCTTTCGATTGAGATCTTAATACCCAGATCTCAACGCATGTATAGCATACAGTACATCTCACCTGGTAGAATGAGTGGAAGTTTCTCTCTCCTTCTTGCTGATGGATGACCCTTGACTAGACAAAGATAAATTATTGTCATTCATATTGTCCTTCAAGGTGAACATTATTTTTAATATTATCTTATGTAATGTATTTAATCATACCTTAATATTCTATGAATAGTCTTAAACCTTTAAATGGTGTGCTGTATCTGAATATCAGAAATATAAATTTTGTGTTTCTAATTTTGTGTATCTCTCTTATTGCCAGCAGAAGACATAAACAGGCAAAGAGCTCTGTATTATAAGCTAATTTGTGGTATGTATCAACACTCAGGAGTGTAAGTGTAGTTTAGAAGTTGGACAATGTGCTGCCCACTTCTCATTCCTATATTTCATCACCTTCACAGGGCAAACCACACTTATGACAGAGCTGAGAAACTAAAGCTGACCAAACTGGAACTAATTACCAACTACATTAGTTAATGCATATATATATATATATATATATATA
The DNA here is from genome assembly GCA_030347435.1 of Clarias fuscus. Classification (NCBI taxonomy): domain Eukaryota; kingdom Metazoa; phylum Chordata; class Actinopteri; order Siluriformes; family Clariidae; genus Clarias; species Clarias fuscus. Next base: position 5,573,192 of record CM059217.1, on the reverse strand, counting down.
TATATATATATATATATATATATATATATATATATATATATATATGAATGTACTATATATATATATATATATATATATATATATATATGCATGCACACACAGAGACACACACACACATACGCACACACACTGAAACGCTTGACATTTTTTAAAAATGTGTGTGTGTGTGTGTGTGTGTGTGTGTGTGTGTGTGTGTGTGTGTGTGTGTGTGTGTGTGTGTGTGTGTGTGTGTGTGTGTGTGTGTGTGTGTCTGTGTGTGTGTCTGTGTGTGTGTCTGTGAGTGTATATGCAGCTGCTGAGTAATTAGTTTCAGTTGCGCCAACTTTATTTTTTACCTTCTATCTCCGTTCTGTCATAAGCGGCGAAAGGACAAGTGTTTCAGTAATCAGTCCATGTCTATCTTAGTGTGATTTCAAGTTCCAGCTTCTGGGTTTCCCTCCTTACCTTCTCCAGCAGGTAGTTGTTGATATGTCCTCCCGTTGGATCCCCATTGAAGTTGAAGTTAATGTCCATGTACTTGCCGAATCGGCTAGAGTTGTCATTGCGGTTGGTCTTGGCGTTCCCAAATGCCTCCAACACACAGTTGGATTTCAAGAGCACGTTCTTCACACTGAAAGATAGAAGAATTTAATTAGGAACGATCTTGGAGGAAAGTGGAGGCAGAAACAAAAAAAAAAGGTTGCTTTTTATTCAACCTGATTGATTTCAGATCTTAAAACACATAAGGAATGAAGCCTATTAAGGGATAATGTACAGGGTTGGTGAAAAGTAACGAGACATTAAAAATTGGAAATAAAGCCAATATTTCGAATACAAATTCATCAAAACAAATCGTGCTTTTACTTCATTACATAGAAGGAAAAAAAAGCATTTTATTTGTATTTTTTTGTATTTCAACGAAGGCACGAGTGGCGTTAACCAGTTTCCTCAGTGGGGTGCAAAATGGGGTGGTGGACCATGGGGTGGTTCTTCAGTGATACTACGGTTATGCTACAAGTTCTATAGCCATTGAATATTGTGTAGTTAGTGTACACCCACCCTGTAGTAAAATAATTAGTGATAGGGTGATGTAATGTGAACTAATGCCATAACATCCAAAATTATTAGCAGGTTGGCAGACATGGTGACCCCCACCATAATTAGCTCAAGAAAAGTTTTTTTTTTGCTCTTTTTGCAAATAAATAAATACATACATACTTACATACATACATACATACATAAATACATACATACATACATACATACATACGTTTTAGTTGTTATAGTACCTGTAAAAAAGAGCTTCTTACACTTTGAAGCTGCAGAACAACTTAATACTGCAGGGTTCGTAGACCAAATAATGCATATTCTCAAGAGTGCAAGATTACACAAGGTTATTTTCTGATGCTCTGTTTCTGATCTTGATTTAGGTTTAGCTGTGAAACTATCGTAGTTAAGTCTGTTGCACAAGATGAAACCTACTTTTAGGATCTCTAGAACCAACTGATACTGTTGAACAATGCAATGTTGAAACTTTAACTGCACCCAGAACAAAGAAAAGGGGTTGCTGTCCAATGGACACTTTTTTGTACAGCGATATTCTACCTTATGAGGATTTTAGAGTGTGAGGAAGGCAACTTTCCTAAATAAAAAAAAAAACTCCACTCTGAGTGACTGGAAATCCTATGAACCTCCTATGAATGTCAATTTGAGCAAGCAAACCTATCTGCTAGCTCATTGATCTGTCTTGACTCTTTTCTTCATCTGTTTGATCAGAGACACAGGTTCACACTCTGCTATTTAGCTTTTGCTAGTGGTGCCCCATTACAGTACATTATTATGAGCGAAGCAGATTAAAGCAGTAAGTATTACATGGACATCCTGAGTCTGCATAGGCTTGTCCAATGAAATTTTGTCCATATTCCAGTCTGCATCTCTTGAGAATATGCATAGTGATCTTTAACCAAACTGTGAAGTTATGAGGGTTATACAAGCCATAAATATCATAGAATTCTAGAGTTTGTTCTGACAGCTTTTAACCTGACATCTTTCATCTGCTTTTGAATTAAGACCTTTAACAAGAATTACACCAGTTAAAGTTATCCTGTAAAAGGGCTGCACATGAAACAGGCTTTCAGGATGATCAACCTAGTTGTTTTTGTCTAGGGAGTCTAGACAAGCCAAGGGCCTTGACTTAGATGAGTGTGTGTGGATTAGCTTGCCTTCAAGTTTGTTGGACATAATTGCACGTGTCTTACACATAATTATCTTGTGTAATTTCGATTATAATTATCGCATGAGCTTTTTTTTTTAGCAATTTCAAAAGTAGAACTTTTCCATTTTTTTAAAGCATGCTTTTTTTGTGAGTCATCATGGTCTGCTTTTATACTGTATGATAGTTACCGTTGCCAAAATGAGCAAACTATATTACATATATTACAAGGCATCAGATTGAGAAGCGGCAAAACCACAGCTCTTGTCAGATATTCTAAATCTGCAGTGGTCAGAAAATACCAAACGTGGTCCGAGGAAGGAACACCAGTGTACAGGGTCATGGGTGGCCAAGGCTCATTCATACACATGTGGGCAGAAGAACTGCTGTAGCTCGAACTGCAGAAAACGTTGATGATAAAAAGCATTCAGAATACACAGTGCATCGCAGTTTGTTTTGTATGAGGACGTGGAGCTGAGGACCAGGACTGAGTGCACATGCTGACCTGTGTCCACTGCCAAAAGCGACTACAATGGGCACATGAGCATCAAAACTGGACCGAGGGGAATCATAACCTTACAGTTGATTTTTTTAATGGTTTATGTGCTTAAATTCTTTACTATTATAAAGATGGTTTCATACATTATGCAGATATTAAAAACGGGAGAAGACGTTCTCACCTCTCGACCTCTTCTCTTTGGCTGGGGTTGGTGATAGCAGCGATGTACTGCATGATATATTTACTGGCTTCTGTCTTTCCTGCTCCACTTTCACCTGGAAATTACATACATTTTGGTGTTAAACAGTATCCTCTGTAACGTACTCCTGATACTCCGTACCTCAAACCTCTAGCAAACCTCTGGCAGGGGGGCATTTTAGCGCAGAACACCGGTCTTCATCCGTAGTCTGACACTGAGTGCAGCTTGTGCCACCACTTTGGGCCGTACACGCACTCATCAATGTGTTGACCATCTCTTCATTTCTCACAATTGCAGCAAGCGACCAAGTTTCTCGCCGACTCACTCATCCTTTCTAAAGATGGCGCTGTGTTTCGATGACGTCATGTTTCATTCAATATATACTTAGTTTTCATTCAATATATTCAGACTTTCCATTCAATATATCAGTTTTCAATCCATATATTCAGATTTCATTCCATATATATATATATTTTTTTTTCAATCAATATATTCGGAATCCATTCAATATTCTCACATTCATTCAATATATTCAGAATCTTCATTCAATATATATATAGAGTTTCAATCAATACTGTATATTCGGAATCCATTCAATAGTCTCACGTTTCATTCAATATATTCAGAGTTTTCATTAAGTTCTCTCATGAATATTTTCCTAAACGGCATGCCATAATATATATATATACATATATATATATATATATATATATATATATATATATATATATATATATACACTGGCGATCAAAATCACTGGAGAACAATTTATAAACAATTGAACAATTCTGAAATAATGTCATCTTCACTGCTCAACAGTTTTTGTCCTGTCTATACCATGCTACCAGAACACCTTTTCCACAAAATAACTAAGGCATTTCAACAAAAAACATTATTTTGCAGAAAACAAACTGATCAAAATTAGAGAACACCAATGACTGTAGCATGAAAAAAGATTACAACAAAATTTTCTGAAGGTTACAACAGTCAGCAGTTAGTAGGAAGTGTACAGGCCTCTGCTCTGAATGACTTCAGCACATCTGCGGCCACAGGACAGCATTAGTCTCTCACACTGCTCTGGTGTGATTTTGGTCCACTCTTCTTCCAGTCTCCTCCACAGTTCGGTGACTGTAGTGGGTTTCTTGGCCATAACTTTGTCGCCAAGGATCTTCCAGAGATTCTCGATTGGGTTGAGATCAGGACTTTATGTCATTATTTCAATATTGTCAGTTTCGAGGAACTGCTTTACCCGTTTTGCTGTGTGACATGGAGCGTTGTCCTGCATGAACACTGTGGGCTGATTGGGTGATGAACGCAGGGAAGGAACCATATGTTGTTGAAGAAGGTTCTGATAAACATTTGCGTTCACTCTGCCATGTAGCTGTATAAGAGGCCCAAGTCCTGCTGCAGAAAACATGCCCCAAACCTTCCTCCTCTAATTCTCACTGACTTCTTTACACACTTTGGGTTCAGTCTTTCTCCAGTTCGTCGCCGAACATAATGTTTCCCATCGGACCCAAATAAATTAAACTTGCTTTCATCACTGAAGTGAACTTTGGACCAGTTCTCCTCTGTCCACACAACATGCTCCTCAGCAAAGCTTAGTCTAGCCTTTTGATTCTTTCTGCTAATGAGAGGTCTGGGCACTGCAGAGTGGGCTTTCAGTCCAAATGCTCTTAAACGTCGAGACACTGTATGACGAGACAGATCCTTACCCTGTTCAGCGCTGAACTGGTGAGCAATTCCGGCTGCAGTGTGGAAACGATTGCCCATTGAGATCCTCCGCAGTATCCTGTCCTCTCTTGTATTTGTCTTCCGTGGACGACCAGCCTTCTTGGGGGACTTTGTGAGTTTGTGATGTTGTAAAGATTCAATATTCTTGAAATCACAGATTTGGAACGACCAACTTGTCTTGCTATGGCTGATAGGGTCATCCCTTTGGCCTTCATCTGGACAACCTGCTGCCGGAGGCTTTCAGTCACTTTAGAACGGCCCACCATCTTGCAGAGTCGGTGAAACTGGAAGTTAGGCTGCCAGTTAAATACGGGTTGACAGATAATCAAGGAAATTAACACTAGGTGCCAAATTAACACCAATAACTGGGACGTATCTGAAAGTGTTCTCTAATTTTGATCAGTGTGTTTTCGGCAAAATAATGTTTTTTGTTGAAATGCCTTAGTTATTTTGTGGAAAAGGTGTTCTGGTAGCATGGTATAGACAGGACAAAAACTCCTTATTATTTCAGAATTGTTCAATTGTTTATGAATTGTTCTCTCATTTTGATCGCCAGTGTATATATAATATATAATATATATATATATATATATATATTTTTTTTTTTTTTTGCTTAGTCATGCTTAGTGACTGTTTTTTTGCTTAGTCATGTGTATGTGTATATCATCATACTGCCTATTATTTGCTGCACAATTCTAAGTCCAGCTCATGGCTAAAATACCCTGAGCTTTAAGGGCTCCGGATGCAATAAAGCACATTCTTTTATAGAGAAATAATCAGTGATGAGGTGAGGTGATAAGGTGATTACTGATTAGTTATTTTCTTTTTCAAGTACATCCTGAAATGTTTTGTTCCTCTTATTCTACCACAAGTTGCCAAATATTACTTTCTAAATGTATTAAAACATGACACATGGCATACATTTTACTCTTTTAAATGTTTGAGTGAAGTTATTTCCTGTGATCGCTTACGTTATGACAGCTATAAACAGATCTTGCCTCATCTGCCTCCTTTTTTCTTTCTCGAAAAAAAAAAAAAAAAAAAAAAAAACGGCTCTTACTGAGCCTGACACTGGGGACCCGTTGTCTCACCCTGTCAACTATTTTTGTTCTTTAATAACAACACAATTTTCAATTAGTTTATTGTTAATCTTTGGTTTTGTGTGGATGACTGATCAGATTTGAGAAATCTGTGAAATACAGTAACAAACCATTACTAAACTATATAATCTGGTTAACACTGGCCATTCAGGAGGTGTTCATGTGGGTTTGAATTTACTCACTCATGGTAAAGGATGTTGATTATTTGCCCTTATGAGGTTAAAATGCAAAGAAATGCCAAACAAATGAACAATACCATTGTTCATATTGCTGATATTACTGAAAACAATATTCATGTATCAATATATTCAGATTAAAGGAAGAATTCCGATTCAAATAAAATATGTAATATAAACCAAAATAAATTATGAAATGAGTTCATATTTTTAGGTTAAACTCATTTTTAAAAAAAAAGTACATTTAGTTCATGTTTAAAATAATTCATTTACAACTAATTATATTAAAAATAATGTATTTATTTTCGCAAACTTGATACAATATGTAAAATCTACAGAAGAATATAATGTAGTGTAATAATGTAGTGCAATGTAATAATGATTTGATGTTCATGTCATTTCAATACCATGCCAATTACATATAATCAGATTTCCAACCTTAATGTTAAGCATTCGCTTGTTAAAATAAAAATGTTGAGAAAAATCATGTGGTGTACTCAATAAAACATTTATATAAGGTTGCACAGTAATAAATGCTGTAAGAGTCTATTTCATTTCAGGAAGATACTAAGAACGGAAGCAAATCTCATGCACTCTGTTCCTGCAGAAAACTACTATCGGGGGCAATTAATGTTCCCTTTTATTGGTTACTTATTATTATACACTAGCCATACCATCGAAACATAAAGCATTATGCTCAATATTATGCGAGATCTGGGGAATTTGAATGCCAGGTCAACAACCTTAAACTCCTTGCCTGCTACGTCCCATACACAACAAGCTGTGATGCTTTGGGTGTTCTGGTACCTTTCTATTGCGGCCAGCAACGACTTTTCTTCATTAATATGTAATACATTGGCTTTTCTGTGGAATCAGTCCCTCTAGCTATGGTTGAGCTTTGGGTAGCTGTGACTTTGTCATGAGTTTACTGGTATCTATTTGATAAGCATTGTTATTTAGTGTTAATGTTACGTCTGATCAGTGATTACACCCAAGTAAGTTATTCTTCACTTACTACTGAAGTGTATGGCTTGCCAGTGTTATCCATTGCCCAGAGGTCCTGCCACGGTTGTGAAAATGAGAATAAATAATTGCCAATCACCATTGGCGTCAACGACCCCCGTTCTACAGTCTACAGAGGTTTCTGGACAGATGGATGGACCAAATGTTATCTAGTGCAGTTAATACTGTTACTAATGCAATTAAATTGTTACCAGTGACAGTAGCATTTAAAACTCAAAGCATATGTTTTATTTAATAAACAAAGGGCCATTGAAAACTCTATACATCAACTGTCTGGTGCTTGATTACAGCAGTATAAAATCCATGCATTTCATATATATAGCTTAGGATTGAGCGGCAGAGAGCGACATATCCTTTTTTCAGCAAAATGATGAACTGAATGTTATTTAATTTTAACCAATTATACAAATATGACTGGGTCTCATAAACAAAGAAATAGCAGAGATACCCATGATCACATGTTTTAATTGTTGCTTTTGGTTGTTTATATGACAAAAAATAAATAAATAAATAAATAAATAAATAATATGCCAATTTTTAATGCCAATAATAACTTGTGTTCTACGTGACATATCGTAGAGCCTAAATGCACAGTTTGATGTCTGAAGCCTCCCTGCTAACACATATCGTCAAGACCTGAATATAAGCTCAGTGTTGCCAGCACTGATCTGTGGCACTTGGGGTTAAAGGGTTAAACGCCCCACAGAATTGCATTCTCTTTTAATAATTTTTACATAAATTTGAATATTTTTAATATTCTATTTGTTTAGATGCTTGCACACGAGATTATGTCACATCCGTTTCTATATGAGTATACTGTAGCATAAGCTAAAAATTCCATTATTTGACCACAGTGCTGCAAACAGTCCATTATTTGTTCATACAGCATAGTTCCCTTTTCAGATTTGCCTCTCAAAACACCACCCTTAATCATCCAATATGCATTTGGTTACCTGAAATGACAATGCAGGTGTCCTTTGCTCTCCTCTTCATGGCTTTGTAGGCCGCATCAGCAACCGCGTAAAGGTGCGGTGGGTTTTCATAGAGCTCTCTCCCTCTGTACGCGTCAATGGCCTCCTTCCCGTATATTTCCATCTGCCTGTAGGGATTCACCGACACCACCACCTCTCCAATAAATGTGTAGATTCGGCTCTTCTCAAACCTGAAAACACAACAGGCAAATCAGTCCAGCAGAAAAAAAGGCCCTTATCTGTGAAAACTTTATAAAAAGAAAGAAAGAAAAATATTTCACACTAGCCTAACCTTAAAAATATAAACACTTAAATCAATCATCCTATTTTATTTAATGTTATGTCAGTTTCTACTATATTTCATCTAAATTAGTTAATTAATTCAGTCTTAATTTTCTACACTGTTTTATTTTTAATGATTTTATTCTCAGTTGTTTATTAAATGCAGTTTTATGTTAAGTGCCCTTGGTGATTCTAAATAAAATGTATTATTATTATTATTATTATTATTATTATTATTATTATTATTTCAACAAAATCAATGTAAATGTAAACTCTGCAACAGTTATAAATAAGTCGTATGCTGTACTTTGATGTTTCTCAGTATCGTGACAAGCTGAGTTTGGTCTGTCTTATTAACTTAAAGGGAAGGGAAAAATAGACGCTTGTGGGGGAGCAACTGTGTGCAGCTTTTATGATGTAAATCATAATAGGAACTATGTTTCTCTCTGTCTCGCTCTCTCTCTTTTTGGCATTACAAAGCAGTAAACATAATAATAAATAGATTGAAAAGGCAAAAGTTCTTTGATATAAGATATTTACAATAATTCAAATAATAAACATTCTGTTAGGCCACATCACAGCTCAACTTTTAATATTTTCTATAGCATTTAGAATATTTAATATACCACAATGTTACTAAACTAAAACTAGGCAGTGGTAAGCCATGAGAAGTCACTGTTACTCAGATTATTACTTTTTCTCTTGAAATTGAACAAATAAAAGGGATAAAAAGTTTTTTTTATTTTATAAGTTTATTAGTACAGATTAATGTAAATGCAAGATTATTATACCTATAAATATTGTCAAAAATAATCCTACGGTGCAAATTCAGACATAAACACACTTTGGCTCTGATAAATACACAAAACATTAATGTACTCATTTAAATAAAGCCCTTAAGCTGTTAATAGTTCGATGGCCTCTAAGACCCACAAAGACTACAGTGTGAACAGAGTAGAAACTCCGTTCATTCACATCGTCCTTACAAATCACTATGAACATTTCCAACGCCCATTAAAACTCAATGTGCAACTTAACTCATACACAAACCCAGAGCTTAATGTGAATTTCAATCATCAATTTAAACCGGAAGCATAGTGTGTAGACTAGTACGTCTGACAGGGTGATATAAACTACGCCTACATTTGACAGGAAGTGATACAGAGGTGGGAAGTGAGAACAGGAAGTGCGATGCATGGTTCGAGATGACTTGCCTTCTCTGTTTCATAAAATCCGAATGACTGGGTGTGTTGTGTCAGACATGTCAAATGGTTTTGCTTACCTTAATGCATATTCATATCACCATATCGTTATCAGCCTTAAATTGCCAAAATTCACTTGAAACAAGATTATTGTACTATTCAATTTTAAATCAGTTAAAATATAAAAAAATTAAAAAAAATCTTGTTTAAAATGTTTTATTTATGCATTTAGAAATTGCAATTATATAATATGTAGCTATTCTTCTGGTATTGACCCATTATTATTTTCAGGTAATTATAATATAACATATCTCTCTATATAAGTATTAAGAGCGTATATTATGCACTACAGGTAAATTTACGATTTTCTATTAATATTTATTTGTAATTTTCATTCATTGTGATGTAAGGCCTTGGCGCAAAATTAACCAACAAGCAAACCATTATTTGCATGTTGCAACCATTAAACACCTCCTCTGGTCGTCATGGAAACGCTAACAGACAGGCAAACAGCAACGAGCCTGTGGTTTTGACTAAAAAAAATGATAAACAGGTGAATCACACTAGCATACATTATGTCAGAGAGAGAGAGAGAGAGAGAGAGAGAGATCTAAAAAGGATTAAAGTACTTAAGGTCTTCAGGTTGCATCAGTGTCTTGTGAAAATTTTCAGCTTAGACACGAAGAGTCCATGCTTGTTTGGGTCTCTTTAATAACCTATAGACAGTACATAATGCAAAGAAAAGTCCCAGCTAGTTTTGCCAATTTTGGTAGCCAGACATTTGTCATAGTGGAGGCAATGTACATATCATTCAACCCATCCGAACTGAAAGGGAAGTGGTCAGAGTTAAAAAGTACCTTACATACTTGTTACCATTTCAAATATTGTATAGTTTTTCAGTCCTAATTCAAATATGAAAAGGGTGAGTTTAAGCTTAAACCATGTTTGAAAACCTCAACTAAGTCGGTATTGAGATCTTTCTAAACCTGTAAATCCGAACTTGTAAGCGACACACACTCCTTTCGTTGTTTCTTCCATGGTCACAGTTTGCTGGTAAGGCATCTCCTCTTACCTGAGCTTGAGGTTCTCCAGGAACTGCTCCATGGTCACCTCGTCCAGTAGCACAAAGTCGGACTTGCCGAACTCAAAGCCCTCCAGTTCCGCCATCCTTGCAGCAGATGGAGAGTCGAGTGGATGATGGTAGAAAAGACAGAAAGAGAGAGGGAAGTAGTGCAAGCCGGTAGAAAATGCTGGGTGTGGCTTAAGCTTTCATTTTGCTCATGGTTTGAGCAAAAGCTGTGGTTGGTATGCTACAGCACGTCATCCTGTGGTGTGTATGTGTGTGTGTGTATGTCGAGTATCACGCATGAGCAGTTCCATAACAAGTCTCTCTACAGCTATATCCTTTTCTCACACACAAATTGCATGTGATGTTCTATAGCGTATGCGTATGTGCGTGTTGGGGGTACAGGAGCTGCAACGCTGCACTGGAATGTTATCTTTTGGGAATAAACACAGCATTTCCTGCTTCAAGATCAGTCCTAAAGATGTATGCAGATGAAAAGTCGTGGGAAACCGAAACCGCTTTAAATTATGTGCAGGTTCCTTTATCTGAAGCCCATTACTGAAGTACTGAAGAGAGGAAATGCAAAGACCTGACATCACAGCGAAGACCAATCGCCATCGACACTGAAAACGCAAGGCCGACAGGAACACCATGCAAAGAAGAATGAACAGAGAAGTTCTCTTGGTCTTCATGAAGGTCACCTGGCAGAAACCATAACTAGGACTAATGGTGCAGTTACTGTAGCTGGGGTTTATCCTTGTTCTTAAATTTGATTTTTGTTTTACGAGAATGCACCCTTAATGCTACCAGAATTAATGAATTAGTTGTATATAGATGTCTGTGAAACTGTTTAAAGCCATCACAAATATTGATAAATGAAGCAAAAGTAAGGGGAAATTTAACTTGTTTCAAAATTCCAAAAGGGTCATAAGGTTTCCCAGTTTGTACAGTATGCAGACTTTTATAGTTACATCTAATGTTGTGAAACAGGCAAATTTCCTTTACTTTCCTAGAAGCTTATGTACAGTTTGTACCCATAAATACCAAACCCAGTCTTGTCCATCATTAAACCTTTACATGGCAGATCACCACAGTGTTACCATATCCTTTTCCCAGGACTTCTTCTCCAAATTTAGCCTTTGTTAAATGTATATTATTTGTCTTTTACGTACACTATACAGCGAAAAAAAAAAGAAAAAAAAAGTCATACACTCTGATATTTTGTTGCACTATTTTTTTACATTGATGTCACACATTTGCAGTGGAACCATTTTGGTAACCTAATGCCATTTCACAACATTTATTACAGGCCAAAGTAATTTCTTATTCTCCAAGATCTTGTATTGTTGATGGGAGAGCTGAGGAACGTTTTCTCCAGCACGTCACAGATATTCTCAATGGGATTAAGGTCTGGACTCTGTTGTGGCCAATGCATGTGTAGAAATTATGACTCATGCTCGCTGAACCACTCTTTCACAATTTGAGTCCCATAGCCATCTTGGAATATGCCTGTGCCATCAGTGAGGGCAAAACGTCCATTGATGGAAAACCTGGTCATTTAGTATTTTAGTCCTTTTTTGGGGGGGCACATGACATGATAGGTGCATCAATAGTTACCACATGACCTTTTTCCAATGATCCACAGACCATTCTTTATGTCCCTAGCAAACTGAAGCATTTTTCTTCTGTTTAGTATGACTGATAAGTGGCTGTTAAGTCCTAATCCCTTGAGTTCTCTTTGCATTGTGCTCTTACTTTCGATATTAAAAATCGCCATGAGTTTTACTCAATTTTTTTTTTTTTGAAGAAGAAGAAGATGGTTCAACCCTATCCATCCACGTCTATCCATACTGTATATCCATATATCCATATCTATCCATGTCTTGATTATTTATTATTCCAACTGTAGTAGTTTCGGCGATCTCAGTTGTTTTCCTTGTTTCAGACAGGACAATATTTTGACCCTTCCGACACATCTTTGCTACGACCACAGGATATGTCTTCTGACATGGTTGAGAAAAGAGAAGTTACTCACTGCATCAGTTAGGGTTACATAGCACTTGTAGCCAGCTGAAACATATTAATGACTGCAGTAATTATACTGTAGGTGAGAAAGCCTCCTACCTATGTGCGTAGTTAAATTCAAGTGGCAATTTTTTTTCTTTTTTTTTTTTTTGCTGGGCAGTGTACGTTATATCCTGGTCATTATTACTAAACTCGTTATTATTCAACTTTGCTTCAGCTTGCTTTTGTCTTAAATACAGTTATCGTATTTTAAAAAGTGTTATAAAATATTTTCTTTTAAGTATATTCATTTCTACATGCTTCTTCCTTCTCTATTGAGTTCTTATTTATTCATTAAATGGCTTACTACCTACAATATGGTCCGCCGGACCCCCAAATTTCTACAGGACATGTGAATGCCTCATGCTATTTTATGGTATTTACAGTAGCAGGATGTGTTTCATTTGGCTCATGATTTATACTCCTGCATTCTACATTTTTAATTAAGATGAATAATTCTAAAAATTTTTTTTTTTTTTTTTTTTTTTTACAATTCCAGCATAAAGACCTTTGCTACAGTAACTGGATATAAATACATTGAAGAATAAGAAAGCAATAGAACATTCCAGTCAGTTTTCTTCCCAGCTGCTTAAACATCAATATTTTAAGTTGTGCCAACCATTTTAGAACTTTCTAAAAAGAAACCGGAGTTGCGAAGGGGTGGAGGTATCTGAAACTACTGAGGTCTAGGTATCAATGAGTTTCTATTTGCCCACTGCCACAGTGTTCTCTTTTATCTGCAAACTGCATTACTGTACTGTGTTGAGTCGTTTGTTCTTCTGTAATCTCACATGTAAAGAAACATATGAAATGAAAAATGTAACTACATGTATATGAAGCTTGTTATCCTCCCATCTTAAGATTTATTCTAAGTCTAGAAGATTGGATTGAATTTCTCATCACCACAAAGTTTCAAAGCTTTGGAAGTATTCTAAGTCGATTGAGTGGATCCAGGCTTAGAAATATAGTGTTTAGCATACCTCATTAATTAAAAAAAAAATACAAAAAAAAAATGATTTACATGTGCTTCGTTCACTTTCTAATTACTCTATGGTTAATGATATTGGCACATACACACTGGACAATAAGGCTTATAAATCACATTTTCCCATACTTATTTTGCTTATGTTTTATCAGATTCCTACCATATCCAAGATATGGGTTTATTGATTCATTGCCATACTGCCCCCAGCTGGACACTTGAACAGGGGCTTACAGTATACACTGTAGCTATCAAACATTTTAATACTCCCTGTGCATAACTGAAGGCAGAACGGTGGTATGGTGGTTACCACTGTGGCGTCATACCCTCAGGGCCGAGGGTTCGACTCCCACCTCAGGTCTGTACGCGTGAAGTTTGCATGTTTTCCCCGTGTGTGATGGGTTTCCTCCCACAGCCCAAAGACATGCCGATTAAGTAAAATGGTGTACCCATAGTGTGTGTGTGTGTGTGTGTGTGAGAAATTGCTCAGAATTTCTGTAAGCAGAGCTATGAGATATGCTGTACTAGGATATGGTGTTCCTTCTTGACTGAGGACATCCTAAGGCACATAACAGTTGTCATACCATATATGTACAAGCACACACACAAACTGGGAGGAAACTGAAGTACCCGGAGGAAACCCACCAAGCACAAGGAATCATGCAAACTCCACTCGCACAGACCTGAAGGCGGGACTTGAACCCTCGACCCTGGAGGTGCGAGACCAGAGCGCTAACTATTATACCACCATGTCGCCTTGCAAAGCATTACATGGTGTGATTAATGTATGATTATGTGATTATGCATGATTATGTGATTAATATATGATTATGTAATTAATGAAGGTCATTTTGCATGGCAGATTCATTCATCTAAATTTAAATGTGGAAATGTCTTAACTGTATGAATTAGTAAACTTATGGCTTTTTTCCCAACTTTTCATATGAACGTTTTATATTCAGTATGTGAACAGGTTGCTATTAAATGTGTGTGAACAATGAAATGAAATTAACCTTACTCCTATTTCACCTCCAAATAATGTTTCAGCTTGAGACTGACTGATAGAAAAAAGATAGAAGATTAATGTGGATCTAGACCCAGAACCGATACAAAACATTTTCCATTTGTAAGGTGCCTGCTCATCATAATTGAGACATATTTCACACCAAACCCATGCTAACCATGTCTGCAACACTATATATGTGTATATCAGTGTGTTTATTGATCTATCAAGTGATGCGCTTAATGACTTTAATAGGTCCTGACCTTCACTTCAAAAACTTCAAATCACCCATTACTCATCGTTAATGATGCGTAAGTGAATCTTACTGTACACTTAGTCTTGTTTCACATATGGCCTTTAGGCATTCATTAATATGCATTAAAATCCAGGGAACATTTTATAATGAAGGTGGAGTGCATCAGCCATGATGTACAATGTTACGGCAAAAGCTGTAAGAAACCTGTGCACCCTTTTCCTAAACTTCTCATATTGGTCTCAGGTCTGAGCTACGGCTTAATAGCCCGTTGATGATTTTCACCCACATTAAATAGTGTTTTCATAAACCATCTCAATGAAATGAAATGGAATAGAACACAGGGTACTATAGATTTTCAGAGATGTCATTCATGTGTTCTCATCATTTTAGATGATAAGATGTTTTTAAAATCGATTTGTATTTAAATTTTTATTTTTAATTCAATTAAAAATCGGCCATTTGCATGTGATTGATGCATATTAAAGTTTCAGAACAGAAATTCGAGTGAAAATTAAAATCAGTGTTTTATAAATAAATGTTTATTAAAATAAACCTATTGTTCTTTACAAAACATATACAATTTATTTTACAAATGATTCTGGTGAATAAAGTGCACCGGATATGATGCTACAGGATTTAAGGATTACATCATTTTTAATAATAATAAAATCATTTTAGATTAACCTGTCAAAATGTATTATTTATTATTGTTATTTTATTATTATTTTTAAATTACGTATCAAATAAAACATTCATTATGTTGCAAATATACTGAGCCCCTAAAGCAGGGGTGTCAAACTCCGTTCCTGAAGACCCGCAGGGTTTTGTTCCAACCCTGCTCCAACATATATGCCATGTAGTTTTTAAATAAGCCTTAATGATTTGATTAGGTGGATCAGGTGTTTTTAATTATGGTTGAAGCTCAACTCTGCAGGTCCTCGAGGGTTGGAACAAAACCATGCGGGTCTGCGGCCCTTCAGGAACGGAGTTTGACACCCCCTGCCCTAAAGGGACATGGGTGGAAAATAAATACTTAAAAAACTTTTTTTTTAAAAGTCCACTTTAAAAAAAAAAAAAAAAACCCGAGGCAAAAAATAAATAAATAAAATTGGGAGGCAAAAAAATAGGCTAACATGATATGGGTGAAAGAAAAACTAAGCTAGGAATTTTTTTGTTGCTGTTCGAAAAAGTTTGTGAGATCTCGCAAAAGTTCGCGAGTTCTAGCAAAAAGTTGGCGAGATCTTGCAAACTTGACTCTTCAGCATTGCCGATTTAGTCCAGCAGGTGGCACTCGGATTAGAGTTACACGTGCGTTGTTAAACAGGCATGAAGAGAATTACTGAGTAGAATTATGAGTAGCTGAGTTTTACTTTCAGCTTGGCCTAAAATATAAAGACATTCAGTTTCTACTCTGAGCGCGCCCTTTAATAATAGGAAATAGGAGTCACGTGGTCTCGATTTCTGTTCCTCCTATGTCGCGTTATTTTTTTTTCTTCCTCAGATTTTTTTTTTTATTTTTTTTTTTAATTTTTGTTTTTATTTTTTATTTTTAAATGATTAAGTGAACCCAGCACTAAGGGACCTAGAGATGATTCATGATGAGAGTAAGTGTCAGAAGAATTGCACAAGGTCTTTGCAGACCAACATCCACAGCAAAATACCTCACAGGCCTAAATATAGAAAAATAAAAGCTGGTCATTTTAAGTGACTTTACATCATTTTGTCCCAGAAATAATAAATCAGGGCTAATCAGTGACTCCTGTGATCTAGTTTAAACACTATTTAACATTATTAATATATTGATAATAAAAATAATCACATACACATGAACACTGTGTACTGAAAAAATATTGCTGAGTTTCTATTTAATAGTAAAAATAATTGACAAACAGCAATTTAGTCAGGTTTTTTGTTTTTTTGGGGGTGGGGGGGGGGGGTGTCATTATTTCTTTTTACGAAGCCTATTCAAAACACTATTTGCTTTACTTAGATCAAGTAATTTTAGGGTGTCAGTCAACTTCTTTGATTGATTCGGTGACATTAACTCTACATCTTGATACATTGACCGGTCCTTGCTTAACTTGTTTTTGTCTCGAGACGCTGAACTGCTGCGTATGTGTTGGGATTTCCTGTCTGGAATCTGTTCACGGCCTCGAACAACCGGCGAAGCTTTTCCTTCATCTGATTTCTCTTGATAATGTAAGGGAGAATATGTCTTTGGAGCACCTGCCTGATTTTCAGGATATGTATTACGGGATTGGGGAGTCGACTCTCGGGGTAAAGAAGTGCTTCTCCTGGGTTTCGAGGTTCTCTCCATGGCTCTCCCTCGGTCATCGTTGTTTCCCAATATCTTTTGCATCACCTCAAAGCTTGAGCTTGAGGATCCCACAATCTTTACAACATCGGCACTAGGAGTGATCATAACACCCGAGTCTTTATTACACTCAATTCTCTGAAGGATCTTCTTTTGTTCTGAACGGTCATATTTCTTCAGCTCGATGACTTGGGTGCGCAACAAAGGTCTGATATTTTCAATACTGTCCAGAAGATATGCTTTAGCTTTCTCACTGTTCTTTCCCAAAAATGTAACCATTGTAACCCCAGCATCGTCTTTTATCATCATCTTAGTACCATGGGCATTCTCAATCACCTTAGAAATATTTGGCCGTTGAGTGAGTGTAAAGTTTATGGTATCTGTGTCCACTGGAAAGCTTGTCTTTCCTTCATTGGAAGATGAGGGACTGCTAGAAGAGGAGCTGGCCCGAGTATCTCTATCAAAGCTTGAACGCCTCCTAAAGGATCCCTCTGATGCTGAATCGCTAGAAGATGTGTGATGTTGCATTTTGGGGCTGGATGGAGAGTTTTTTGATGGTGATGGAACATCAACAAGGGGTCTTGCTCTATGAGTAACCATTGATTTGCCCATGACATGTTGCTCTTGTTGTGTATATTTTGTAATACCAGTGTCCAGTGCATAGCTAGTACTTTCAATAGTGGGGCTGTAACTGCTTTTTAGACTCATGGGGGATCCACCTGAGGCTGAGTCTATATTCGGTGGAGATGTGTGGTGTAGCAGGGTGAGACCAGATGAATAATTTGCTGATATTGATGATGATGCACCATCACCAATGGGGCTCCGTCTTTGGGCAAGCAGTTCATTGTGGTTGTATCGTTCGAGATATTTTTGAGCAACAGCATCCCCTGGACTGCTTGTATTTCTTTCAGTGGAAGATGAAAGACTGCTTTGATGACTCCTTGAGGATCCAGATACTGCTGGATGAATATTTAAAGATGATAATGATGATGGTGCACTATCAAGCCAGCTAACAGCATCGCTCCTTGAGACAGACTTAGACCCATATCTGGGGTCCACACTATTATGCTCCATGCCGTATCCCAAAGTAGTGCCATTGTGAAAAGCTGTTGAAGAGCTCTCATGTGACTGGTGTTCATGATCCTGAAGCTGCATAAGCTTACTGCGTAAGAGCTTTAGCTTCAAGAAGGAGCCATGAAGCTGAACATGATCCAAGCTGATATATTTTACATTAAAGCCATAATATGCAAGGTGCTTCAAGACTGTCTTTTCTTGCTTTGGGAACATACTCAAATCCAGAGAGGTCTCGACTGGCATGTCCACCTGAAACAGCACAAATAAACTTAAACAAAGATGTGGTTTATTGGTTTGGTCATGTTCAGGAAATCTGGGAATTTGGGTATGGTATTATGTTTATGTAACGATTTATGTTAAGAAAATGGTTTTACCTCAGACAAATGAGCTTTCTTTACACCTATTGGATAAAACCTGTTATCTACTTCCAAAATGTGTTTCCATTCCAAGACTTTGTGAACTAACAAAAAAGAAAGACACGATGTTATTTGAAACTTTACAGACATTGCTATGTCAAGACCATAATGGATAGTGAGTGTGCATCTGTATTTCATACCTTCAGCAGATTCAAAAATGACATAAGCCTGGCCTGGAGTAGAAGTTGGGTAAATTACCATTAAAACATCTCCACCACAATTGCTCCGCTTCAGGAAGTGGATCTTTAACTGATCAGTCATTCGTCCGGTCATTCGATCATGAGAAGAAATGGCTGGGACTCCATGCACTTCAATAACCATTGGCTCCATGATGACTTCAGTACTAAAAATAATAATAAAAAGGTTGGGCTGTTAAATAACAGAATCCATTCAGACTAATGGAGTTTAGTTACATACCAGTAATTAATCAGATCTCTTTATGCCCATAAACTCCTAGATCAGGACAAGTATCTAAAAGTCAGGAGTTTAATTAGGATATTAAACAAATAGGTTTTGAGTATCTAAGGCTCAAACACTAATCAGAAGGCTGTTTCGTACCTGGAGGGTTTATGGGGGATTTATTATTTTAGGTACTAATAAACAACCTGAACCTTCTGACTAAGCAGGCAGATCAAAAACGGGTCAAATGATCATTCAAGTTGTGATGCAAGACCATTTAGTGCTTTATAGACTTTATGGATCAGTAGTCGTGTCTTAGTGCTTTATAGATTAGTAGTATTTGAGCTTCAGTGCAGGCAAATACAATGTGAAAAAGATAAAGGAAGATGTGATTTTTTTTTTTAAAACAGTATATATGTTTCTAGTAAGGACCACGGCTAACGCATATATGCGATTATAGAGTATGTTGAGGCTGTACGCAACAATTTGCAGGGGGCCTCTCCAACCAGCGTTCGTCATCTTATAAGTAATAAATATGTTTGTCAGCTCTCAGGGGCCCCAAGCAGCTGTCTGACATGCATGTTATTAAGCAGTGCCGATACTGATGCATTGTGTACATACTGGAAGATTAAGCCAGCAAGGCGTTAGAATAGTCAGACCTTGAAGTAACAACAGAATAAACAGGTTTTTCTGCATTGTGTAGCGACATTATGTCTCCTTTACATTTCACATTTATGGCTTTGAGCAGATCATCTTTTCCAGACTGAGTGTTTTGTCCATGAATGCAACCTGACACTGGTTTACTAACTCAAGTGTACACTGAGCACAAAGATCAAGCAAGTGAAACATAAAGATCACCTTATAAAAAACTTAAACATATCAACGATCTGTTTGAATACCCTTAAATTATGTCATAGATCATGTAGCGTGACCGCCATACGCGTGTAAGTTACTTGTGAAATGGTAATATATTAAAAGTACTGCTGCAGAAAATTAGGTGGCACTTTGGGGTAGTGGTGAGCACTGGCACCTCGCACCGCCAGGGTCTGGGTTTGATTCCCGCTTCGGGGTTTGTGTGCATGAATGTTCTCCCCGTGCTTGGTGGGTTTTTCTCCGGGTAGTCCGGTTTCCTCCCACAGTCCAAAGACATACAGATTATGCTATCTAGCGTTACCAAATTGCCCATAGTGTGTGAATGAGCGTGTGAGTGAGTATGCATGCGACCTGCAATAGATAGGCATTCAGGGTGTACCCCGCCTCGTCTCCTGGGATACTCTCCATGTATACAGGATAAAGCGGTATAGACAATGAGTGAGTGAGAGCGTTATTAATTAATGAGCGCTTTCTGGCTTATCAGAATTGAGACAGAAATAGTATACATTTTAATAAATCAGTTTACTCTATGCAGGGCGCCTTGATTTTTTTTTTTTTTTAAACCTACTTCCAGGTGAGTCGATTAAAAGAATTCACACTCTTTTAGTTTGGATCAAAACAACTGAATCCTTGAAGTGACTCATTAAGGGGGAAAATCCAGGTAATAACCTACAGACTATGGTAACAAGTGCTTAACATCAACTCTCTTAGCGTAACAATATCGAAAACAAACACTACGGCTCTGTGACTACAGGAGGTTTTATAAGCGTTAGAGTGCGTAAGAAAAACTTACTCGCTTTAATAATCTCCGTACAGCGCGCGACATCTGCTCGCCCATGCAGGATAAAACAGTAACGTGAAATCTCACAACTGAAAGCAAAAGTTAAGCCGTGGCATACGTCACTGCTGTAGGTGCTGTAACGTATCCTGCACGAGTCGCGTACGGTTACTCGACCCATTCGTCCAATCCTGATGAGGACAGAAACCGGAAACAGGAAACATGGCGCCTAGCAACGGGGATTTTTAGGTGTGTGTTAATATGCCTTCTTTTTTTTTTACTTTTTTTAAACTTTATTTTATACGGTATATATAAAACGTTACTAAACGATACAAGTAGCTTACTGTGAATGAGCAAGTTTTTAATAAAAAGTTTATTCTTACATTAAATTGACACAACTGCAAAAAGTAATACGTTTGAGAACGTTTCTTAACACTTAATTACTCGATATTTCATATACTGCAGTTTAGCCACTATAATAGCAAGGGTCTTTTTTTTCTTTTTTTTTTGCTTGTTTTATTCAGGCACACAGAATGAACACCAAATGCAGGGTCCTAGAGAGGCAAGACGTAGAAATGTTGCACTTAATGGTATCACACTTTATTTAAAATAAAGTGATTTGTAATATTGTTCTAGCAATTAAAAATTAAAAAATAAAACTTAAGACCAGTACAGCACCAGAGATCAATGTTTGTCTTTAATTCTTTATTTAATTTAGCATGACTCCAGACAAATTCAATTGTCATGTATTTTAACAAAGGGAAAAACCATTACACAGTCTTTCAATTTTTTTTTTTTTTTAATAATGAGTAATTTGTTAAATGTTGACATAAGAGCAAAAGAACATGTACAGCAGTAGTATCCATTACACAATAACCGCATCCTAAATCTTCTCGTCCGAATCGAACACCTTGCCCATGGATCGTGATGTGCTGTAAGACAAAAACAGAGAACATGAACACATCAGGCGTTTAAAGTTGTGTCGCTAAAATGCAGCACGATTCATTTGTACAAGGTTTCTATAACCTGACAGCGGAGGGAACACCGTCAGGCCTCAAACCACCCCGAGTTTCTCTAGCAGACATAAAGGAAAGGACAAAGTCACATGTTAGACTTAGCCTCGCTGAACAGCCTGCATTTCACGGGAGGAAAATAAATTTTAAAAATATATACTAATAAACCTGACTTTATTAGCACTGGCTCACCAACCTATATTCTTTAAGAGATTGGTGAGGGAATGACTACAGTTAAGACTGTGTAATAAATACACAATTCAAGATGCTCCTAACAGGGAAGAAGAAAAAAAAAACTTTCTTGGGGGGAATAGTGTCTCTGCTTTATGTTTTGCCATGGTACAACTATCCCTCTCCCCTCCATTCATCTGTCTATCAATCTCATCCCCTCCTTCATGTCCATCTGTCACCTTTATCTTTCCATCAATTATCTCTCCCAATTTTCCTTCCATCTCTATTATCTCTCCCTCTCCAATAAATTCAACTCAACATGTTTCATTGTTTAAACATTACCTGGATCATCTTAATATCCAGCTTTACACAGATTTTATATTTTTGATCACAATCTTTTTTTTTTTTTTGCTGGGCCATTATTTACACATCTTAAGCCAAGTAGATGACATTTTCTGAAATAAATAATCTCTTACTGAGACTCCTGGGCACTTCAGGTTCTCCAGTGCGCTGAGAGATTACTGAGGCAGTCTGTGTATAAGAAAGAAATTAAATTATATTTAACAATCTACAGTATACACAAACACATCTGAAGTTTATACAACATCAAACCAACATAAGTAACTCTTATAGACACACACGTACCTGAAAATTCTTAAACGAATTTAAATTGTCTTATGAAAGACGATGACTTTGAGTGAAGTAAGAATCAACCTGAAAAATAAGTTAGACAGAACACCACATTAAGTACAACATTTTATAACAGCAAAGTTGGATGTACATATAGTTATGCAGGACTTAGGAACATTTTTGGGACATCAGTCCAACTAACTTTTACATTAATCAGGAAGGACTGATGTGATTTTTAAAATGTCTCCCTGAACACGTGCTGCTAAACTTTTACACATTTACACTCACATTAAAAATTTTAAATCCTATCCTAGAAAAAAAAAGTTTTGATATGTTAATTTTACTTCTAATATGATTTAGAGATTTAAATAAACATTTAATCCATTATATTTACCTTCTTCATCCTCTTCATCTTTTCACCTCCAGCCACGTGCTCGCCTGCAGAGCTCCAGTCGAACAGCAGGCATCTGAAAATTATAATATTTAAAAAAGAAACCTTTTAATTTTGCTTTAAAAAGCTGCAAAAATTTGGTAAACTTACTTTATTATTAAACCAGAAGGATTTTATTTCAGTGACCACAATACCTTTCCTCTGAGCACCAACATGCTCACGCGCGACCTAAACTCGACGAATTGGTCACACACTCAGCACATGCGCGTTCTCGTGTCTACCTCTTCTTTGCTTTTACTTAAGGCGGTTTCGCGGTACTCAGCTGGTGCTATGTGGTATTTACCGCCACCTGCCGGTATGACTTAGAGTATATCGTGACGTTTCCTTGAAACAACCTACATAAAAAGGGTTACTATGTGTGCTAAAAATGTAAAATTAATTAAATTCTGTTAGATAACGTTATTTATTTTAAACCACAATAAGTCAAACGAAATATTTTAATTCGCTTCTCTTTTACTACCCCTCCCATTTACCATGACCGCGATTTCTACTTCGTCTTCTTCATTCCATTTGAGCGGTTTGACGGCCCAAGTTATGGAGTATTACCGCCACCTAAAGGATTGGAAAATCAGTACACGCACAACTTTATCCAACAGGATTTAGTGAATTTGATATATATTTTTTAACAAAAATAGTAACTCTTTTTTGTAAGTTGTTTCAAGAAAACGCCACAATTTACTTCAAGTCATACCGGTAGGTAGCGGTATATACTACATATACTTGTAAATGTTTTTAAATGAATCACATTTGCCTTTTCATCAGTTTCCCTACAAATACTTAACATTTAGGTAAGTAAGGTAACGATGCTAAACACTACTCCACCGTGCAGCCCCAAGGGATCTAGACGTCCTCATACCTAGTACATGTACAGTAGTGTTACTCGTGCTTTTATAATAATACCAACACAGCACGTTAAAAAAAAAAAAACATTAATCCTCACACAGAGCTTTTTTGTTGAAAGTTAAGTTTGTTTGTTTATTGGTTTGTTTATTTGTTTGTTTGTTTGTTTGAGAGCCTTTATAAATAAAATGCATTATTATTATTATTATTATTATTATTATTATTATTATTATGTTGAACTGCATTTTGTTGCTGAGTACCTATACCATGCAACGACAATAAAGTTGCATCTCCATACTGTACCTACATACAATACTATGAAAAGTACATTTTCCATGAGCACCCACTGACTATTCAAGCTGTGCTTATTAAATAAATAAAAAAACAAATAAATAAAAGTTTAAGGATTGCTGATTTTTTATTTTTTATTTTTTACACTGCTCATAGCCGGTCACAGGTCCAGTTTGCCTTGGCGGGAACTGATTGGTCCAGCTCATTCCACGTGTTCCTGGGAGGTGTAGTTCTTGTAAATGAACTACAAAAGCAAATAAACTGTTTTTAAATAACGTTTTGATGACACTCAATGTTGTAGCACTGTGTACAATGTAGCATCTTTAGATACTTTGTATGGATTGTATATTAAACTTTGTTTTTAAATAAAAGAGAATTAAAATAATAAACAAAACAAATCACTTTCTTTATCTCTGGTCAGTCAGCTATGCTCACACGGAGCGGAAAGTTCTAGTTTTATCGAGAACATTCTATCAAATATATGTTTAAGTATGAATATAAGGGAAACGCTTTACATTTTAGTGTTTTACTTCCACCCTGTTGAGCTGTTCGGTGATGGTGAGTTCTCTCTAAATCCTCAGTGTGAGTCATTCCGATACTGTTGTGTATAAAAACTGTTAATTTCGACTTTCAACATTATTTTAAAGGATAAAATTATATTTTCAAAGTGCGGCAGGTTCCCACTATATTGGTTCCCATATTGTTTTAGGGCTGTTTGTTTTAGGATTGAGGGAAGTTTTTAGGGAAGTCTCCTTCCTTATTGTTTGTGCACTGTGGTTCAGAGAACATTTCCCTAACATTTATATAACTTTCAAATAACCATGGGGGTTCATAATAAAATTCTATAGCATCCTAGTAACATTTTATATTTAACATAATGATTCTCAGGAAGCATTTGGTAAATTTTCCATAGTTCAGAGACAATTCGACTATATCAAGCGCCGTATAGGGCTTAAATCAAACTTCACTCATGCACACACACAAACACTTGCATACACATATATGAAACAGTCACACATCTATATATACTACTAACTGCTCAACAACTACATATGAAATGTGCGCACACATACCTATGAGACGCGCGCACATATATACAAACTCTCCGTGTGTCACGACCCGCCAAGCCACAGCCCTGTCATGATCACCTGCACACCCCGGTTCCATGATCCGCCCCACTGCTTTCATTCCACCGCCTCATTCTCCACTCTGCACACCTGTACTCAATCCATAATCACCTCTCCTCCCTATTTAAATCGCACTCAGACTACACCTCCTCGCCAGATTATTGTGCACTCACCATGTCCAATATTCCAGCGTTCTGTCTCGTCTTGCCTTCTCGTTTTCGACCTCGCCTCGTTTCAATGACCACGTCTTTGCCTCACGTCATGGATCACTCGCCTTCTCGGTACTGACCTTTGGAACCGTTTCTCGACCACGAGCCTGGATCATGGACTTTTCCCCCACTCTCCGGCTTCGACCTCTGCCTGTTTCACGACCACGAGTAATCCCCATGCGAGCCTGCAAACCTGCTCGAGCTCAAAGTACACACGCCGGTGTTCTATCATTTTTTCCTACTTGTCAGAATTTCCTACCGGTAGAAAAAACTGATGGTTATACTTATCGGTCTGTGCTACATTATTAGAATTTCCTACTTACACTATCTTTTTTTTTCTACCGGTAGGAAATTCCGACAAGTAGGAAAAACTGATAGAACACCTTGTTGTTGGCACAGAATATTAAAACATGAACTCCACACACCCCCTTATCACAGTGCGACTAAAAAGGCGGAAAAGCGAATTAACATAGAAATAAGCTTGCTTCTACCACAACTACAACATTTAAAATTTAGGTAAAATTCATATAAACTTACCATAAAATCCTGCCAGCATTAAGTGGCGTGCCCCTCGCTTCAGAAGTGAAAAATCCAGAAAGTTCCTCAGGCCGTGTGACAATTCCAAAAACGCAAAGAGCGGACTTGACTTGGAAGTGCACACTCGAGGGTTTGAGGACACCGGGTATAATAATGTAACGCAGCGTACAGGATGGGTCACACAGCCGCGATATATTACCATAACCGTATTATACCAAAGATTACCTGTTAGAAATACACAAAATTAAATAAATCCGCTGTTTTAACCACCTTAGAGACACCACAGCCAGCGGTCGTTTTCAGTAGTTCCTGCCAAGATGAGGCTACATAACCGCGGAGCACCGTAGGATTGCCTGGAGCTCAAATCTCCGAAATCGTTGGGGCACTTTTTTTAAATAGACGCTAACTTTAATAACCGATTGATGTATTGAGCTGTACACACGTACATTCTCGCTTAAACAACTCTTAAAACTACACTTGGTGACACAATAACAGTAATATTTCAAACATTTTGCAGGCTGCCGTTTGGAGAAATAAAGAATAAACCAGTTGTTGGGTCAAAATAACCCAACCAGGTGTTCATGTGTAAATGACCCACTACTTCTCATTTGACCCAGCATTACCCAACCCAACAATGTGTTTAAAGTCCCCGAAATAACCCAGAATTCTGACCCAGCATGAACAACCCAACAATGTGTTTGCAGAAACAACCCAGCATTTTTTAGTGTACTAGACTGCTGATGTCTGATGGGAATTTAATGTGGAATTAATAAAAACATTATTAATATAGTGTATATTAATATAGTGTATTAATAGTGAGTGTACTTCATTATGAGTGTACAATTCTACCATATATATAGTGTGTGTGTGTGTGTGTGTGTGTGGTCAGCAAAAACCTGAATACACAATTCAGAAAAAGAAAAATATTGTAAGAACAATACTGTAGTATGATGATACTATTATTATATTAATACAACATACATCGTTTTATTTAAGTGTATATTAATTCAGGTGCGCGTTAGTCAGACAGGTTTCATCTAAGTGCGTCATCAGGCGGAAGTGACTCAACTTGTTTATTACTGGACTTATGAAGACATTACTTGAACATGGGGAAAGCAAATATTATTTATGTTTTAATCTTTCTTTTACACCTTCCTCTGTCGCGTTGTGGTAAGTGTTTTGTGGAGACTTCTTAAAACTAAAAATGTTTCGTTTTTTGTTTTAGGGGAGGATCAGTGTCGCACACAAAAATAAACAATTATGTATTTTTGCTGAACATTAATCATGTAATTCTCGTTAAAATCACACATTTTCCCCCACTGAATTTATGATATTTTAATAATCTAAATGTAATACCATGTACACCATTCTGTCACTGAACGCATTAATGTTCGTTTCTATTTACTGTACTTCTTAGGTTGTTAATGAAATTGAGAGCAAAAACTATATAAATCTTCAGTAAGTTATTAAATCCTTTCACCAAAACATTTAGTGCCTACTGCTAAATTGCAAGACGAAACATTTCTTTATTTCATGACAACAACAGTTGAGAATAATGCTTAACCCTTGTGTGGTGTTCATATTTTTGTTACTTAGCCATTGTGCTGCATTTTGTAGTTTTTAATTGAACACAATCAGTCAACTTTATGTTAAAATACGCAACAGATGTTTACTTCATCCTAATTACAAGTAATATGCACAGGATATATGGTTAATATTTGCCCTTTACCTTTTTAGATCAGATTTATGATTTAAAGTGCTACTCGTTCTTTTTCTTTTTTTTTCAAATAAAAATGTAATTAAAAAAAGATCAATTATGAGTGAAAAAATCGACAGATTTTATTACAAAATAAGCAACTTTACTTTGATTCATGTGAACTTAATTAGAAGTTTAACCATTTCACGTCATTTAACACAACACAAGCTGAACCATGTCAGTCGCAACACATCAGCCCTATTAAACACATTGCATTTTCATATCATCCTATACAACACATGAGGGCAGAGTTTTACTGTGTTTGTATGGAAGTTTTCCAGGGACATTGTTGCATGCAGGTTCTGCATCCTGTCGGCATTCTGTGGATTCCCGCTCAGACCTGAAAACTCCATCAAGGGTAAGAGCCTCAAAGTGGTCAAAAAAAGTTGGTGTTCCCAAAAACACTCCTTTCTTCTAAATTATTGCAATCCAGAATAATTTTCTGGATTGAATCTGGGACGAAAAGCTCTAAAGAAGACCTGCACATGAATAACTGCCATTCCTGGTGGCCCTTGTTGCTTATCACATTGCCAGCCATGCAGGGTGGCACATTTCTTGGACAAGAAGACCATTCAATTTCACAATTTTTTGACATCCATATTTTTCACTTGCTAGCTGCTGGTAGGCTTCTGTTTCTGGAGTTGGCTGTTGGACTGGTTCTGCATCTCGTCTTGGTTTTGGAACTAGCTGATGCTCAGTCTCAACCTTTTCTTCAAAGCCAGACTCTGAATGTACGGAAATTTGATCATCTTCCTCTACATCATCATCAAAAGCATCTCTCTCTTCCAAATTCAATTGCAATAACTTCTGGACAGAGAATCGTTTTGCCATCGTGATAAGTTGTGATAAGGAACCACAAAGCTATATTTATTGCGTCCGGTTCCCAATTTGGGATATGAAAATAGAATAGAATAGGAGCAAATAAAGATTAGTTCCCATAAGACACAGGGTAAAGTGTGCAGTTATGTGAAAGCAGACAGGTGTCGGTGCTTGAATTTTGCCACTATGTTGTATGACAATGTTTACAACCTTGTGCGGGATGACAGGGCCAAAACACAAAACTCCCACTCTCTCTCTCTCTTTCTCACACTCACACACACACACACACACGTATACTTATAGCAGGCCCAGACAGGAGGAGGACAGAGTGAAGGTACACAGGATATACAATTTTCCAATGAGTCGGAGTTAGAATTTTTTTTTTTTCCACAAACATGAACACCACACAAGGGTTAAAGAGTATATAGAACTGTGCAAAAGACCTGAGACAGGTTGTCACGGCGTGAGCCTGTGATGGGCGTGCGCCCAAATCTATTATCGCCCCTCGCTCACTTCGTAGGCTCCCTAAGTAGGCGGCACCCCTTCTGCAGGTGTGCAAAGGGACGGGGCCGCCTACGCGGGCCGGCTGGCAGTGATTAACGTTAATAGGATCTCGGGCTTGCTCCGCATTATAAAAGCAAGGCGCGGAGTTTAGTCCGGGGTCCGAGAAGAGCGTAATGCGGTGGAGCTCGAGAGTGGCATGGGAGTGGGGAAATGGAACGTGCCCCAGAGACTTGAAAGGACATTGGATTTCCGCCCCTTTGATCTCCGCGCTGAGGACAGCGCGGGAAAGAGCTGCACGAGCTCCCACGTTCATCCTCCGTTCCCGCGTCGAGCCCGCCTTCGCGTCCCCGCCGCCGAAGAGGAAAAGGCCGCGAGGAGGACAGCGTTAAGGCCGCCGATCCCAGCCGGGAAAGCCGCCCAGCCGACGGACGTCCGAGCGAGACTCCCGCCTGAGGCCGCGCCCACAGAGAGCTGGGAGGGGCCAGGCCGGCCATCGACAGCGGGGAGGAACCGAGAGGGAGCGTGCAGGAGCGCTGCCTCGCGTGCGTCCGCCCACCGCCGCCAGCCGCGTGCCCGCATGCCAGCTGGGCACTGCCTCGGACCATGCACGTGCACACATCATCCCTTCCCTTTCTTTCCGTCCTCCCTCCTTTTACCATTTCCTTCCCCTATTTATCATAAATAAATTATCCTTTTCCCCCAAGATCTCGCCTCGTGTCTGTGTTTCATGGTGCCGCCCGTGCAACTTTGGGTCGAACCCGTTACACAGGTCTCTTTTTTTTATCCCCCACTGCATCAATATATATTTCTGATTAAAATATAATTGTGCAAGATTGGCCATACCCTCTGGGTGGGAGGGATGGTATACTCTCTCTCTGACATTTGCTTTTAAGTTTTCTTACAGTTTTCATGTATCTAGGCAACATAAATGAGAAATTAATGAAACTCAATTTCAGTTCAAATAAAATATTCCATGTCTAGAGCTACATTTATAAATCTACCTTTTTTTGAAAGAACACTACCACTTCAGTCACTGTCTCATCACCTGATCTAAAAGAAGCTCACTGCATTTAAATAGAAGCCTCATCATTATCCACTGATCTCCCTTTACACTAACACTTGTGTGAACAAAACCAGTCAGTCCGGTCTACTTTGATGGCTAGCCTTCTTGTTATTAAAGAAGGTCCTTAAAGAGCATTCCTGTCTGTATGTGTAAGCGAGTGTATGTACTTTTCTCTTTATTCATGATGATGTGAAGCATAGACGCAAAGCTGCAATTTGATATCTGACAAGATAAGATATACCTTTATTTGTCCTACAGCAGGAAACTGTCTAAAAAATCAATTTAGACATTATTAATCAGATTGACCTGTTTTCATGGATGTCTCAGTTAAACTGGCTTCTTACATGTTAGACCTCTGCACGCAGACACCAAAGAAAGTCCGGAAATAGCCTAAATCAAAGCATGTCTATGCCATTTTGTTAAAATATATAGATGATTTCTTAAGGTATATGCATTTAAAATATGATTAAATGGAAACTGTGTATCTGTTTTATCTATTATTTGTTTATAATTTTATTATTTTACAGATTTTGATTCTATCAGTTGGAATTTCTTTGGCTCTAATGGCCTCACCCTTCCTAGTTACACACAAACTATGACTGTGAACGATGTGACCCTGTTTTACTTTGACAGCAGCATGAATTCGACACCAGCATATCCAGAATGGGTTAAAAACACTGCTGCTGAGCAACACTGGAAAGAAACCATTTTATATTCGCAGTTCAACAGGGAAAATATTGCTTTAGCACTCCATCTAGCCATATTGGAGTCCAACATTACAGGTACCTCACATGGTCTTTCTGCAATAGAAAGATTAAGTGTTGTTTTATATGCATAATAATTTGATAGCCTACTAATAACTTTATAATTTAAGCAAGCTTTTAAGCATGTTTGATATTGTTATTAAAAATCTGTCCAGTAGGTAGCAGCATAGTTCTATTACTAGGTGTTAATACAGATGCAAACTTGCACTGACAACATCTGCATTTTTATTTTCTTATTGTTTATTACAGGCAAATTCTCAGAAAAGAATCTATACCAAGCCTACAGTCACTGTGACCTCTATCCAGATGGCACAATCAAGGCATCATTAACCCATGCGTTCAATGGGAAGGACTTTATAAGTTTAGATATTGACAATAAGAGATTCATTGCTTCTGTTCCTGAAGCCTTCAAATATAAAGGAATGAGGGATCGTGATATAAGCATGCTTGAAACTATAGTGTCTTTCTACAAACAGTACTGCTTTGACCGTCTTAAGGTGTTCTTGGAACATGC
Organism: Clarias fuscus; assembly: GCA_030347435.1. Classification (NCBI taxonomy): domain Eukaryota; kingdom Metazoa; phylum Chordata; class Actinopteri; order Siluriformes; family Clariidae; genus Clarias; species Clarias fuscus. Next base: position 5,541,901 of record CM059217.1, on the reverse strand, counting down.
TCCTGGTGTCCGCATGAAGAAGGGTAAGAAATGTGTCAGAGAAATGTAATACTCGTATCATGCATATAGTCATATACAAATTACACATATTGTCTTTTTTTATGAAGAGAATAGTACATAACTGTATGTAATACAATTATGTACAGTAATATAATTTGTTTCTGAATGTGTATAGTCCTATTTAATATTTATATGTACAAAGTTAAGACATTGTGCCTTTACATTTTAAATGGATATATGCACAGTAAGAATGTTAAGCAACAAAGCAGTAATGTCTAAATACTTATTTCCCCTCTGTATAAATTCCTGTATACATAAGATTTTCTATTACCTAAATTAATTGTAGATTAATATACAGTTTATATACATTATTATACATTATATAGATGATTATACAAATTATATACATTATTACACATTTTATATAGTATACAGATTATTTAAGTTAATATACATCTTAAAGAGGACTATACTTATCATATAGACTCCATATATATATATATATATATATACAGTACATTATGTAAAAAACATACTGTAAGTGTTTTGTTCTTGTTGTATAGCTCCAGAGGTCAGGGGCTTTCAAAGGCAGAGAGCAGGTTCCACCATCCTCACCTGTCATGTGACTGGGTTTTACCCCAAAGCGGTTCAACTGAAGTTGGTTGGGGCAGATTTACAGCTGGTAGATGATGAAATAAATGATGTTCTGCCTAATGGCGATGGCACATTTCAGACCCGAAGAAGCGTGATCAAACCTGAAGAGGACACAGGAGATCAGCTCTATAGCTGTGTAGTGCATCACAGCAGCCTCGCAGAAGGAAATATTACAGTCACCTGGGGTATAAACCTACATGTTCTATCTAAACTATTTTTTTTTAAATGATATTTGCATAATTAGTTAGATCTTTATCTTTTTTTTTATATATATTATCACATATTGAATCTAATCAATAACTAAGGCCTTGATCAGATTGCCATTAAATTTTTTGGCATATCCAGACTGGAATCAGATTAGAAAACAACAATGAATCTTAATTTTTTTTTTTTTTTTTGCAAATTCGATTTGAACCACATCCAGAGGTAGTTTGAAATCACGACAAGTCCACACAATCACATCGAATGGGACATGGATCCATGCCGAAAACTAATTGAAAATAAGCAGGGAGACTATGCAAGAAAAGGAAATAGATTCAATTATTTTGTTTAAAGTTAACTTTGCTTTAGGAGGTCATAAAGGGTCGTTTCTTCCACTTTTGGCCCTAATATGCCTAGTATGTAAAAGCCACAGTGCACCTATATTACCCATGTTTTCAGAAATAGCAGCTGGCCTAACCACAGGATGGATATGGATAAATTTCTGATGGAACGCAGTTTCTTCTTGTGCCAGTACCAAATCTTGCTAAATGCAGAGCATTGTGGCAGGAAGGGCATCCGATGTGAAGCATTCAATCAACATAATCATCAACATGACTTTCATACCAGATCAGTTGTAGCCCTGGATAACAACGACCACCACTGGTGCTGTTGACCTACAGGGTGCTGGTGGAAATTGGGCTACTGTGGTTGAAGAAGGAGAGGAGGAAGGCGTGTTCATAGGCAGAGACAGAAAAGGAAAGGCAAGAGTTTAGGAGTGGCAATAGGTAGTTTGGAGTTTGTAAGGAATGTTCTGGAGGTGAAAAGATTATCAGATAGGTTGATGAGTCTGAAGCTAGAAATTGATGGTGTGATGTGCAATGTTGTTAGTGGTTATGCCCCACAGGTAGGATGTGAGTTAGAAGAGAAGGAGAAATTCTGGAGTGAGTTAGAGCAGAGCATCCCCAGAGGTGAGAGAGTGGTAATTGGTTCAGATTTTAATGGACATGTTGGGGAAGGGAACAGAGGTGATGAGAATGTGATGGGAAGGTTTGGTTTTCAGGACAGGAATTCAGAACAACAGATGGTGGTGGACTTTGCAAAGAGGACGGAAATGGCAGTAGTGAATACTTTTTTCCAGAATAGGCAGAAACATAGGGTGACGTATAAGAGCGGAGGCAGGAACACTCTGATGGACAACATCTTGTGTCAACGTTCGATTCTAAAAAAGATCAGTGACTGCAAAGGGGAGAGTGTAGCCAGACAACAAAGGATGGTGGTGTGTAAAATGACCCGGGTGGTGAGGAAGGTGAAGAGGACAAAGGCAGAGCAGAGGACAACGTGGTGGATGTTGAAAAAGGAAGAATGTTGTCCAGTTTTCAGGGAGGAGGTGAGACAGGCTCTGGGTGGCCAGGAGGTGCTTCCAGTTGACTGGACAACTACAGCTAATGTGATCATGGAGACAGGTAGAAAAGTACATGGTGTATCATCTTGAAAGGGAAAAGTGGACAATGAGACTTGGTGGTGGAACGAGGAAGTCCAGAAGTGTAGAAGATGTGGGACAATGGAGTACAGGGAGATGCAGAGTAAGGTTAAGGTAGAGGTGGCAAAGGCCAAACAAAGAGCATATGAGGACTTATATGCTTGATTAGACAGTAAGCGGGGAGAGGATCTGTACAGATTGGCAAGACAGAAAGATAGAGATGGGAAGGATGTGCAGGATGTGAGAGATTAAAGATAGGAATGGAAATGTACTGACAGGTGCCAGGAGGGTGATGGTAAGAAAAAATCAGTAAGAATGAGGTGAGGAGGGCATTAAAGAGGATGAAGAGTGGAAAGGCAGTTAGTCCTGACGACATACCTGTGGAGGTATGGAAGTGCTTAGGAGAGGTGGCAGTAGAGTTTCTGACTAGTTTGTTTAACAAGATTTTGGAGAGCGAGAGGATCCCAGAGGAGTGGAGGAGATGTGTATTGGTGCTGATCTATAAGAGCAAGGGGGATGTGTAGAGTTGGGGCAACTACAGAGGAACAAAACTGATGAACTATACGATGAAGCTTTGAGAAAGAATAGTGGACATGAGCATTTGTGAGCAGCAATAGGGTTTCATGCCTAGAAAGAGTACAACAGATGCAGTATGATGTTGGTGGAGAAGTCCAGAGAAGGGAATAGGGAGTTGCACTGTGTCTGTGTAGATTTAGAGAAAGCCTATGACAGGGTGCCAAGAGAGGAGCTGTGGTATTGTATAAGGAAGGCTGGAGTGGCAGAGAAGGATGGTAGAGGGATGCTGAGGTTGGAACTGCCAGGCAGGAAAGAGGGCACCAAAGAGGAGATTTATGGATGCAGTGAGAAAGGACATGAAGTTAGTTGGTGTGAGAGAAGAGGGTGCAGAGCATAGGATGGAGGCAGATGATTCGCTGTGGCGACCCCTGAAAGGGAACCGCTGAATGACAAAGAAGAAGACTTTGGGGGTTTGCATCAGTACAGGCAAAGTTAGAGGGGATGTATAGAAACAGGGAGAGTTATGTGGAAATACGGTGCTGAATTTGGACCTCTGGTATTGTTACCACAGCAGCTAATGCAGAAAGGTGGCAAATGTATTAGATTTAGGATGCCAGCCTAAACGCAACCAAATCTGATTTTACAAGTAACAGTGTGGACAGTTAGACTTAAAGACTTGATTTGTAAAATTATCCCGAATTAGCCTGCAGTCTGAACAAGGCGTAAGAATATTATGTTATCTAATTAAATGTATTATATATAAATATAATTGATGTATGATTTTTATAATCCAATCCTGGTGTATGGTATTTTCAATTTGATAGTTTTACAGTTTTGTGTGTGTGTGTGTGTGTGTGTGTGTGTGTGTGTGTGTGTGTGTGTGTGTGTGTGTGTGTGTGTGTGTGTGTGTGTGTGTGTGTGTGTTTCATATAAAAACTGTAGTAGACCATACATTTTCTTTTCACACCTTGATTGAAAACATTCATATTTTCTTACTTGTAGGTAAAGAAGAGAAACCATTTAAGCGTCCTGTTTGGATTACATTAGGCTGCATTTTCATTATTACTGTAGTTGGGCTTGTAATACGATGGTACTATAAAAGTAATGGTGAGCATTTAATTTGTATAGTGCTTTTAACAATTATTGTCCAAATTCAACATGATGATTAATTTTTTTTTCATTCTTCTTAATGTTTCTTACAGCCACTGAGAATTAAAGTGACTACTCAAGAGAAGCTCAAGGTGTTTATTTTTAACCATGGAACTTGCACAGCCCTGTCCTCAGGTCTAGTTGTTTTTTCTTGTTGTACAAATATGACATGGTCAACCTAAATGAATGATAAGAGCTCTTGTGTTTACTTTTGTGTGTACTTTTCTTTCAATGCCTCAATATGATTAACAAATAACTTTAAAACTATTTTGTCAAATATAACTAAATCAATTCATAAAGGTACAAATTCATGTATTCATGTAACTGCATTATGCTTTTATTTGACAAATAAACGTTTTTAACTGTGTTTAGAAATGGTCATATTTTAGAGTATATTTAATATTGTTTGAAGTAATTAATTTTAAATATTTTAATAATCTGACAGGAAAACCCATCAACCATCTTTCTTACATTAGTTCTATTAGTTTCATTGTAGCTAATGAATAATGTAAGGCTTAAGATACCTATGTGTAATTCAGAAGCTCTTTAAAGAAAGTGGTGTATGACTGACGATTTTAACCATACACACACACACACACACACACACTTTACACCTTGACTTTCATTTCTACCTAAATATTGGTGATTGGTATTGTTTTTACTTCTGCCATTAGGAGGCAGTAAAGCTTCTATTAATATAGTTTATCAGATTTATACAATAATCTTGTTCATACAAGACAATGAATATTCCCTTACTGTGTATAGTATAAACTTGGACATATTTTGATGTTTTATTAGTGTTTATTTGTTTTATAGCTTGTTTAAGGCTGGATCAAATGCCTGAACAGATTTATTGACTGTTTGCTACTTCAGTTTTATGTATTAGCAGTACAATTGAATTATGATCAAATCTCTTATACCTCGCATGGTGAACTGCATACTGTCTGTGCTTGGTGATTGGTGGGTGTCGGGTTGATAGATTTCACATCACACCCTTGTGATCTGACTCATAGTAAATCATGAGATTACAATACAGCCTACAGGGAGAGAGAGAGGTGTTGGTTTAACATTCACTCATTGTAAACCCTAATGCTCAAAGTAATTAAACACATTGAGTACTGTTAACTTAAATAATTGCAGTTAGGTCAAATTAATAGACCGTTTTGAGTATTCACAACTTTTTTGTATTTATGAGTTTGTAGAAATGACACTTTTAAAGTTAGCTGAACAAATTTGATATTTTAATAATCATAATAAAGTATTATATAGTATAATAATCAAGTATTTAAGTAACAGTAACTGTCACCTTAAAATTCCACCAGTGGAAAATTTATAGCGCACTGGTGGCTCAGTGGTAGGTCTGGCAGGTAGGCCTGCCATGCGGAAGGCCTGGGTTTGATTCCTGAGCTGGATTGTCTGCAACAATTTATTTGATTTGCAACAAGTTCAACAAACTCAAAAATGTATAGTTCTGTTTACTTAAAATTGGAAACATCATTACGTAAAAAAATTTGATGTAACTGATTACCTCAGATATTTTGAGTTTTGCCAACTTAATCGGATTTACAGTGCTCTGATCAACACCAGCATTGTCAGCCAGCACACACTCACACTCAATTTCTGTGTTGTTAGAACGCCACCTCCTGTGGCAGTGGCAGGGGCACGATTGAGTCCATGGCTAGACTACTAATCAGAATATCATGAGATCTAACTCTCCATCCCATCTTGGTCTTGTGAGCCCTTGAGCAAGGCCCTTAACCCTCAACTGATAAATAACCCTCAAATGATGCAAGATAAATGTACCCTGCGTAATGACATTTTCCAATATTTTTGAAACTGATTAAGATCAAGATGAGTGAACCATCTCATTACTCCACCTCCTCAGAGCTCTGATTCCATGCACTCCTGTTTTTGCTTTACTTTTTGTGTTTCATTTGGGAAATGGTTACACTATTGTCTGTTTGATCTGTTGATGTTTTTTCCCCCTTGTCTGCTATTTAAATCATCAAATGGATTCTATATTTATGTCATTTTTTCATTATAATTTTATTTTCTCACACCTGATTTGTGATATACTCTTATATGTCTAGATTTTGTTAAAATGCTTAATATAGTGTGATTTCCCTTAAATGAATGTTGTTTGATTATGGATCAGTGGCGGCTGGTGCAAAAAAAAAAATTGTGTGTGTTTTGCGCAAACAAAATTCTAATTAAACTTTTAATACTCGCCTGTAAATAACCATTTATCAGGTGATTAAGCATCATTACTACTAGTATAAAATAAAGGCAGACTCACGTCAGCCAGCTCCGCTTGCCATAAGAAGTGCTGGAAGACTCGTTGAGAATGGTCCAATCACATGAGCCCAAATGTTTAAAAACAATATGATTCGCTAAGAACAAAAGTGGGAGGGTTCAGGGCACACAGTGATATATCACAGTGATAAATAATTACATGTTAAAGGAGCATTCTTCTCTGCCTAATTTGAAGGGGATGGGGCCGCCCGCCACTGTTATGGATTAACAGTTTGATTATTCCTTAAATGCAGTTTTTTTTTTCTTTTTTGTCTTCATGCTATGTTTAATATATATACTTTTATTAAAATAATTATTGTAGAAATATGAATTGTCTGAGGTTTTGTAAGAGCTTAAATAGCAATACATGTCTAGTTGTTTTGTTATAATAATCGTTAATAAATTGTCAATGTTATAAAAAAATAACTGTTCATAATTTACAGGATTCCTAGTGCCAAGGTTTTAGTAATTGCCGTAGTTTAACACACACTCTAGAGTTGTTTTTGTTGTTTTTTTTTTTGTTTTTTTTTGGAGGATCTGCTTCCAGGTAAGATTGTGTCCCAGGTTTGGTGTTTTGGTGTGCAAGTACAGCACAATGTTCTCTCCTTCCCATTTTTAAATATTTTACCCTCCCAGCTCAAATTATATTATATGTATATTTGTGTTGTGGAACAGCTTACTCCATGTAAACAAGGAGAGAAACATGACATACTGCAACCGAAGCTGTAGTAATTTTGCACGCCACCTTGCATGTGTTTCTCATCATTGAGTGAAAAAAAAAACAGATTGAGCAACATACCTGAGGTTATTTTAGCAACGTTTCATTGTGAGCTTCTTTTAGTCCACATCGTGTCATTCTTATATAAGGTTAATGGATGGAAGAACTAGTGAGTGGGGCTAACACTGATTAAATTATTACAAAAGTGACCAACAGAAACATATATGCAGCTTTTGTTCATCACATATACACTGCAGCACAATGAGATCGCATACAGTACAGACCAAAAGTTTGGACACACCTTCTCATTCAGCGAGGTTTCTTTATTGTGTTCTTTAGCCCAAATGCGTCTCTTCTGCTTGTTGCCCGTCCTTAGCAGTGGTTTCCTAGCAGATATTCTACCATGAAGGCCTGATTCACACAGTCTCCTCTTAACAGTTGTTCTAGAGATGTGTCTGCTGTTAGAACTCTGTGTGGCATTGACCTGCTCTCTGATCTGAGCTGCTGTTAACCTGCGATTTCTGAGGCTGGTGACTCGGATGAACTTATCCTCCGCAGCAGAGGTGACTCTTGGTCTTCCTTTCCTGGAAGCATGTCAGTCAGTTCCTTTGTAGCGCTTGATGGTTTTTGTGACTGCACTTGGGGACACTTTCAAAGTTTTCCCAATTTTTCGGACTGACTGACCTTCATTTCTTAAAGTAATGATGGCCGCTTGTTTTTCTTTACTTAAGCTGCTTTTTTCTTGCCATAATACAAATTCAAACTCTTTGAATGAGAAGGTGTGTCCAAACTTTTGGTCTGTACTGTATTCATTATAATCATATATCCCAGGTTGCTAGAGAGCTGGAGTCAGAGTGCAGGGTCAGCCATGATAAGCTCTCCTGTAACAATGGGAAGTTAGGGCCTTACTCAAGGGGCCAACACTGGTATCTGGATGGTGCTGGAGCTTGAACTCCTTTCTGATCAGTAACCCATAGTGTTTACCTTTAAGACATCACTACACCTTTTGGGTTAAATTACTGCAAGTGTGTAACACTTTATTTAACATTTATTTAAACAGGTGTTCATGAACATATTCCAGCTATCTAAATGAAATTCAAACATCCAGCAGTGAATATGCAAAGTCACAGTAAACCTGTAAGTGTCATGTGCCACCATGTAAAACAAACAGACAAAAATGCATAAGACATGTTGCAAATGAATTACAGGAGTAAGCCTACTACCCTGCTACTTATCCAAAAACATAAGAAAAGGCAACTACAATATGCTAAAAACCATATAAAAAGACAGACGTTTTATGAATTCTATTCTATTCTTGTTGAAAAAACAAAACTTGAACACTTTTGGGCCTATGAATCAGCAGTATGTTTGGAGGAAAAAGAATGAAGTATATGTTGTAAACTGCACCCTGCTTACAGTGAATCACGGTGGTGGCTCGGAGATGCTCTGGGGCTGCTTTGCTTCCTCTGGCACTGGAAAGATGCAGCATGTAGGGGACAAGACAGATTCAATTAAATATCAGAAAATGTCATGCCATCTGTGAGGAAGCGGAAACTTCAGTGTCGCTGGACCTTTCAACAGCACAACGATCCTAAGCAAAGTCCACCAATGCTTGGTTTCAGATGAAGTCCTGGTGATTTCTACTGTGACCCTCACAGTCACCTGACTCAAATCCAATAGAACAATTTTAAAAAGCAGTTGCAGCACGCAAACCCAAGAATCTTGCCGAACTAGAGGCCATTGCCTATATGAGAAATGGGCTAAGATCCCTTCAGAAACACTGCCAGAAGCTAGTGTCTGGCTTTACGCCACAGTAAAAATATATATATATATATATATATATATACAGTATAGTAACGTTCTGACAAATAGAAAGAACACATGGGAACCAGATGTCACAGTCACAAAAAATAAGCTTCTTTTAATTACAACTTTCATGCAGTTTATAGGAATGCAGTCTTAGTGAATTTTCGCTCTGTATAACTCACTATTAAAGTATATTGCATTGTGTCATATTGTGTTACTGCGCTTGTTTGCACATTTGCATGTGCACTTCACGTTGTCTTTTTGCTGTCTTTTGTGTAGAACTTCTTTTTGTTCATTTATATTGTACAGTACATACTGTATGTAGCACATTGGTCCTGGAGGAACGCTGTTCCATTTCACTGTGTACTCAACAGTATATGGTTGAAATGACTTTAAAAAAAAAAAAAAAAAAAAACCTATTAGAGAATTGTAATGTAGTAAATAATAATAATAAAAAAATAAATAATATAAATAAATAATTTTAATACACTTTTTTTTTGGTCTGCAGCAGACAACAGCTAAAACCAGAAAATGCAGCACATGTAGAAGGGAAATAAGTTGAAGCGGTGTTTAAAAAATTAACCAGAAAACGTTTAAGTTCCGTTTTTAATTTTCAGTGATTAATATTCGGTTGACGTCCCAGTGCAGCAGATAGGGTTTACCTAAGTACGTCACACGGGACGACGTGCCTCTAACTTTCATTTTCGTTCATCGGGTGTACTGTATACTGGAATTATGAAGAAATGACTTATACATGGAGAACGCAAACATTATTTATACTTTAATATTTCTCTTACACCTTCATCTGTCCCGTTGTGGTAAGTGTTGTTTTTTTTTTTTTTTTTTTTTTTTGGAGACTTCAAAACTTTAAAAAGTTAGTTTTTTTGTTTGTTTGTTTTTGGGAGTGGCAGTGTCGCACTTACAATAACATACACTCGTGTTCGATCCGAGATACATTTTTAGAGAAAAGAGCTCGAGTATGCAAAAAGCTGGAGTAATAGAATTGTGTATTTCGACTTGTTTCAATAAGCACGTAAGTTATCTTTGCTGAAAATTTAAATATTTTCCTCCCTACTTTATGCTATTTTAATATTATGAGTTTTGAAACCATTCTGGCACGGAACACATTAATCTTCGTTTATATTTACATTTTAGGTTGTTAATGAAATTGAGAGCAAAATAAATCTTTAGTTTAGTCCAGCGTTTAGTGTCTTTTGCTAAATTGCAAGTCTACACATTATTTTATGACAAAAACACTTTCTTTTACACCTTCCCCTGTCGCGTTGTGAGTGTTTGTTTTATAAAGACTTTTTTAAAAAACTAAAACGTTTATTTATTTATTTAATTTATTTATTTAAGGCGAGCAGCAATGTCGCACTTACAATAACTTAATAAGATTTAGGCACTTTGCAGATGTTAAAGTTCAACATTTTACAAAACACTGTAAAAATTGGTGGCTTAACAACCAAAAATTTTAGTTCTCAGGTACAGGGATTGGACTAAAAATGAAAGTCAAAGATTTGCCAAAAAAAAAATATAGGTCCTTCAAGAAGTCTGGCTTTTGAAAGCAAAAATTTAAGAAATAAGGGGGAATCAAGACTTTTGCACATCCAAAATAAATAAATAAAAGCGGCAAGTGCAAATTGTGAAACTGCTGCTCATGCTGTGTCACAAGGCAGCATAACAAATTAGGAGGAAAGCATTTTCCTGTTTCATGTACATAAGCTTATATGGACACCGACAGGGGAAAGAGAGAGAGAGCATAGTCTTGCACAATTCTATTTTAATTGTAATTATATATTGATTTTTTCCCCTCTTCTGAATGTGTGGTGGCCTGTACCAGTATTGACAATTATCTTTCAAAACTCAATTTCAGTTCCATTAAAAGATGCCACTACATTTATACCTCTGTTATTAGATCCTTCCAGAGCATTCCTAAGCTGTCTGTATGTGTAAGCGAGTGAGTTTGTGCACTTCTCTTTATTCACAATGATGTGAAGTAGCAGGGGTCAGGCTGCGATTTCATATCGGATTGTCATACAGACTGGTATTGCTATACAGTACATACACGTGCCACAGCAGGGAACTGTTTAAATAAGTCAGATTGCCTGTTTTCATCAGCATGGTGGTTAAACTGGCTTTTTACACATTGATACTTCTGAAAAAATCTGAAAATAGCCTAAATCAAAGCATGCCTATGCCATTTTGTTAAAATATATAGATGATTTCTTTATATAGATGAAGGTATATGCATTTCAAATATTATACTTTAATAGGCAGACTTTTTTCTCTTTTTTTATTTTAATTGTTCTGACTATGGACTCTGCATTGACAGTATCATTTTATTATTTTGCAGATTTCGATTCTCTCAGTTGGAATTTCTTCGGCTCTAATGGCCTCGGCCTTCCCAGTTTCACAGAGAGTATGACAGTGAACGATGTGACCCTCTTTTACTATGACAGCAACATGAAGCCGACACCAGCATATCCAGAATGGGTGAAAAACACTGCTGCTGAGCCACACTGGAAACAGACCATTGCAGAAATATACCTGGACAGTATAACTACTTCTTTAGCACTCCAAACAGCCATATTGGAGTTCAACCGCACAGGTACCTCAAATATTTTCTGCAAAAGATTGTTGATTTATCTGCATAACACTGTAATTGAATAGCCTATTAATAACATTAATTTGGCTATTGGCATTTTATAAAAAATAAATAATAAAAAAATACTTGTAAGCATGTTTGATATTGTTGTTAAAATCTGTCCAGTAGATGGCAGCGTTATACAGTTATGTTACAAGGTTTCTTACACTGACAACATCTGCTTTTTTTATCATCTTCTGTATTGCAGGAAAAGTTTCAGATAAGAATGTATATCAAGCCTACAGTCAATGTGACCTCTATCCAAATGGCACAACCAAGGCATCATTAACCCATGCATTCAATGGGAAGGACTTTATGAGTTTAGATATTGACAATAAGAGATACATTGCTTCTGTTCCTCAAGCTCTCAAATATATCAAGGAGGATGATATACCCTACTTTAAATATGTGCTGTCTTACTACGAAAAGTACTGTTTTGACCGTCTTAGGGCGTTCTTAGAACATGCTCCTCAAATCAGCATAAAGAATGGTAAGAAACCTGTCAGAGAAATGCAATACATATGTAGTATGAGTGTTAGAATGCTTATACAAGTGCATGAGTGTCTCTATTACTTGTTTCAACATTTGATACATATTTTATATGAGGAGATAATTTGTAAGTTACGTGTTCAGATGTAATATAATTCCAGTGCATAGAGTCATATGAAAATTACATAATTTTTTTTTTAAGAATAAGGTTGTTTATAATTGTATGTAATGCAATTATGTACATTAATATAATTTGTTTCTGAATGTATATAGTCATGTTTAATATTTAAATATCTACAAAGTTAAAAGGCATTGTGCATTTACATCTTAAATGGATATACAGTAAACACAGAAAGTATGTTAAACAACAAAATAGTAATGTGTTAATATTTATTTCCCCTCTCACATTGTACAGGTTATAAAAATTATCGAACCTTATCATATAGACTCCATGAATACATTATGTAGAGAACATACTGTAAGTGTTTTGTTATTGTTGTTGTTGTTGTATAGCTCCAGAGGTCAGGGTCTTTCAAAGGCGGAGAGCAGGTTCCACCATCCTCACCTGTCATGTGACTGGGTTTTACCCCAGAGCGGTGCAGGTGAAGTGGAATGGGGCAGATTTACAGCTGGTAGATGATGAAATAAATTATGTTCTGCCTAATGGTGACGGCACATTTCAGACCCGAAGAAGCGTGATCAAACCTGAAGAGGACAAAGGAGATCAGCTCTATAGCTGTGTAGTGCATCACAGCAGCCTCAGAGAGGGAAATATTACAGTCATCTGGGGTATGAAATTATATTATATTATATTATATTATAATTGGAAATAATAATAATGATAATAATAGTTAATTAATTTGATTTTTGTCTTTTGTAATATTCTTATTGTTTGTTTTAGTAATGACTAAGACCATTGTAATAAATATTTAATGTAAAATCTATTGTGATTTTTTTTACATGTTTAAATAATCGATCTGGTTTATGATTCAAGGTGTGATAATAATAATAATAATAATAATAATAATAATAATAATAATAATAATAATAATAATAATTATTATTATTATTATTATTATTATTATTACTATTATTATTATTATTATTATTATTATTAAATCAGTACAATCTTGACTAAAATCTGTAATCCAGGATAATATAGTGTGTATATCATTGTTTCCCTGTATACTACACCTGCCAATTCTATAGAAATTGGTGTAATCCTGTCCAGGTGTATAATATTTCCTTATTTATTTTTCTAATTACATAGATAGTAAATACTTATATATAATCTCATATTAGTATTTGATGTTAGGTGTTGTCTATTTGGTTTATTATTAGATTAGATTAGATTAGATTAGATTTAACATTATTGTCACTGCACACGTAGATACAAGGCAAGGAAATACAGTTCGCATCCACCCAGAAATGCATTTTCACACTGCCGAATAATTAGCATATATGAACAGTATATGCTGATGTTGATAAATTACAAAGAATGCAAATGAGCAACGTGGGTAAATAAGTGAGTGTAATAAGGAAGGTATTGTATACTCTGATAAAGAATTTACATGTAAACATTATACAGAGAAAGAGTTATGTACAATAAGTGTAATGATTTAGATGTATTCAATGAGAGATATTGTATACTACAGTATGATAAATAGTTTGCATATACTGTATTGATATGTAAACTGTACATAGAAAGGGTTATGCATACAAAAGGGTTATATACACTGAGTGCAATAAAGAAAGATATATGACATCATGAAATAATATGCATATGAAAATATACACAGAAAAGGGTATGTGCAATGAGTGCAATGGATATAGATGAAGAAACATACTGTATACCAGTGTAATGATATTGCATTAGAGAAGGTTATATATCTGTGTGCAACTTGTTATTGAGAGTGGAATGATATATCAATTATATGATACACATTTACAAACATATTTAGGTAGATTATTATATTTGTCTTTTTCCCACCAAAAACAGTAGTACAGTAGACATTTTCTTTCCATGTCTTATATTAAAAACATGTATATATATTTTTTGTAGTTAAAGAAGACAACCCCTTCAGGCTTCCTGTCTGGATTACACTAAGCTGCATTTTCATTCTTACTGTAGTTGGACTTGTAAGACAGTGCTTAGTAAACTAAAGGTGAGCGATTAAACCTTAATCAGTTAACACCTGTGATCAGTATGAAAAATCAGTTCAAAAATCAGTACTGACCTTTTGCAGTCATGTGACTAGCATGATGTCTGACGAAAAGAGTAGCCTACAGTAGTAATTGATAGATTCTTTTCTGCTGATTATTTTCATATGCAATATGTTGTGCATATAATATTAATTTGCACTACACTGTTTGTTCAGTCAGTGAATCTGTTGCAAATGTAACTAATACTGACATTTTAAGCTTTCTAATTAATAATTGTGAATCATTAATAATTAATGATTGAATCACAAATAGTGTAAAACAGAAAGCTAGTGCTATGTAGTGTGTAAAATCCCTTGTTATACTCACCACGTAGTGACCTTGATCAGGGTTTAAGAAGGCACTTGGGAGCAGTTACTAAGGAGACAAATTGTTGTTTAAGATGTCATAACATTATCAGGTTTATTTTGCTGAATGTGCTACCATGACTGGTTTTGGAAGTGGATTTTGGCACTAGCATCTGGTAAGTAACGTCCCTTTTGTTATCAAGGCCGCGACCATGGCTGACAGACGTTGTGAGGTCACATGCAAAAGGTCAATCACTTTCTGTTGATTGCAAATAACTAATCTCAACACTGAATGCAGAACAAGCTATATTAATTAATTACAATCTTTGCTGTACAAGCTAAAACTTTGTTCATATCTAAACTTTCTTTCTAACTAATCATCTTTAACATGATCAATTAATTATTATTTTTTTTTTGTTATTCTTGTTCTTGTTCCTTAGCCACTGGGAAACAACAAGACTACATTTTTTTCTTGGACATTTGCACACATGTACTCTTCACTAAATGAAAAATGGGAATTGTTGTGTTTCTGGATTTTTTTTTTTTTTTTGCCTATGCCTCAACTTCAACAGAAGCGCATTTTCATGTTACTGCATTTTGCTTTGCAATAAGAGAAGTTTATTTTTCAAAGAGTTTAACTGTAGTTAGAGACTGTTATATTATGTCTCAGAGTATACAGTATCCCACAGTTAGTACACCCTCACATTTCAGCAACCACTTTATTATATGTTCTCAAGGGACAATACTATAGAAATTAACATTGGATATCTTATATATTATATACAGTAGATACACCATAGAGTTGTCGATGTGAAGCATGTACAGATGCAGACTTAATTTTCTAAATAACTGGCAACAAAAATTTGTACATTTTAAGTGAACATGTCCAAACTGTGTCCGAACTGTCAATACTTTTTTTGTGTGTGAGCACCAGCGTCTCCTGGACGTGGAATTCACTAGAGCTGCACATGATGTTGCTGGGATCCTCTTTCACTCCTCCATAATGACATCACAGAGCTGCTGGATGTTAGACACATGCTACAGCTGTTATCATTTACTGTAGTGTGTACCCAGTTTTGTTGCCAGCTATTTTGGCAATAATGGCTGTATGTTGAGTTATTTTCAGAGGACAGTAAATCAATACTGTTATATAAGCTGCACATTGATTACTCTAAAATATATCCAAGTTTCATTTCTATAGTTTTGTTGAGAAGATATATGAAAATGTTTGCTAGAATTAAGGGGGTGTACTCACTTTTGTAAATGGGGGGCATTTAATATTTATTGAAGTAATTATTTTAATATTTAAATAAACCTCTCTGTATTTTAACTCTAATCTGAAAGGAAAACTCCATTAACCATCTTTCTTACATACGTGTCCTATTAGTTTGACTATTTAAAGAGCTCCTTAAGGAAGGTGGTTTACAACTGGTGATTTTATCCATGCTGTTTTGCTGTGCTTGGCTTGCCATGTCTTTTTTTGTTTATTCATTCATTATTTTTATATTTAAAGTATATATATGGAAGCAAATTATCATCATAATTACTTGAATTATATCAGCCTTTGAAAAATACATTTTAAAATTTAATCACTGTTGAATTGTTAATTTTGAAATTTAAATACTACTGAATTTATTAAACTGAAATATTTGACTTTAAAAAGCAACATCTTTGAATTTAAGTGCTCTGAATGTCACACGAAATTATCAATAATCCATTTCAAGCTGTGAAATTCAGATTGAAAATTCAAGTACAGTGGAACCTTGGATTACGAGCATAATTCGTTCCGGAAGTGGGCTCGTATTCCAAAATACTCGTAAACCAAATCATCATTTCCCATAAGAAATAATGAAAACTCAAATTATTCGTTCCACAGCCCCAAAAAATAAATACATAAAAATAATTAATACAATCTATAAAATTAAAATAAAAAAAAATTAATCTGCTCTTTACCTTTAAAAAAAAGTACAAATAAATCCTGACAGATAAGTGTTTGTGTGTGTGTGTGTGTGTGTGTGTGTGTGTGTGTGTGTGTGTGTGTGTGTGTGTGTGTGTGTGTGGAATTAGCCACTTCCCTCGCCTCATTTTACACAGTAACACTCCTCCTCCCTCTCCCCACCTCGCTTTTTAAGATTCACAACAAACACACACATACACACAACGGAAACACCGTTTTAACAGGAAAAAAAGAAATCTCTCTGAGACAGGCATGAGCATATATTAACGGACTCACTTTTTAAGTTTCACAACAAAACCCATAAACACAGCGGAAACACCGTTTTAACAGGGAAAAAAGAAATCTCTCTGACCTAGTGTGAGCGCATACTAAAGCAATCACTTTTTAAGTTTCACAACAAACACACACACGCAACGGAAACACCGTTTTAACAGGGAAAAAACAAATGTCTTTGACCTGGCGTGAGCGCATACTAAGGAAATCACTGCTGTAAAGTAAAAAACAAAACAAAAAAAAGGTGAGAGAGTGACGTTCGGTGTCAAAATAAGAGTCGCATGTGTGATACATGATACTCGGTGCTCGTAAACTAATACTTGCTCGGTTTCCAATTAAAAATTTATTAAAAATCTTTGCTCGGCCTCCGAGTGGCGCAGTGGTTAAAGCGCTCGCCCTATCATCCGGAGATCGCTAGTTCGAATCCCGGGTGGTGCTGTAACCTCTCGCAGCCGGAGGTCTAGAGAGAGCTGATTGGCCGAGCTCTCTCAGAGGGGAGGGATGAGAGGTACTTCGTGCTCCCACATTAATCACGGCTCTACAGCCAGTCAGGGGCGTCTGTGAGCTCGCGCAACAGAGGGAGCGGATAGCGCTGTCCTCCGAGTGTGTTACGCCGCCCCCAACGGTGCGCGAGCGAGCAGTTCGAAAAGATGCGGTCGGCCTCTCGTCACGTGGTTCGGAGGAAACACGTGATAGTCTTCGGCCCTCCCGGCTGAGTGGTAGTAGTAGCCTTAATGTGGGAGCCCACTAGTGACGGGGAGGAATTGGACACGACTAAATTAGGGAGAAAATCGGGGGAAAAAAAAATAAAATAAAATAAATAAATAAAAATCTTTGCTCGGTTTGTGGAACACTCGTAAATCACGTTACTCACAATCCGAGGTTCCACTGTACAAATTAAATACAGGGAAAGCAATCGAGCCAGAACGGAATCCGTTCGTCAGTCACGTGACCCAGGGAAGCGGACGTCTTCGATACCGGCTCCCAGTGAGTCTCTCTTCATAGCGGAGGGCAGCGGCTCGGTAAGTGCACCTGCAGTGTGTTACACTCATTATATATATTATCATATATTTTAGTCATTTTACTGTGATAAAGAAATTTAGTCAAAGTTTAGTTAAAGTCAGTCTAGTGAGCATGAGATATAGACTAATGTTTGTTACACACACGCGCACGCACGAGAGAGAGAGAGAGAGATACTCAGTGGTGGCCAAAAGTATTAAGACACCATGTGCCATGTATTAGTTCACTCTCTGTGCACAGAACAGGTGACGTCACCAGTTAGTTCAGGTGGCTGAAGAGTTGTGTTAATTAAAATCAGCTGCTTTAGTTAATTGATGGAGCAGATAAGTGGCAGGACTTACACTTTCTGAAGCCAGGGTCTCCACCTCTGTACAAAGTGCCTAAAACTCTCAAGTGAATTGTGAACTTCTGTGGAAAATGTGTGTACATGATGTTCATGTTCATACACATCCTGCAAATCTTTCCTACCTTTTAATTTCTGGTAAAGTAATACAATAGAAGGTGAGAAAGGTCATAAATGTAGTCTGACAAAAATGGAGAATCTGCTACTAAAGTGCCTAAAAAAGTGATGATTCTGAAATGAGTCACCTTCAAAGAAATATGGCTATTGCAAGTATTTATGGAACAGTTACATTATATTCAGTACCACCAAAAGTTACTGGTAAATTGATAGCACTTGTGATCATTAAAATTATTATAAATTCTGTAATTGGGGAGGAAATGACACTTGAGAGTTTGTCAGTGTGCTCTGACTGTGTGCAGCTGCATGTAAAGTAGCTGTGATCTTACAGTAACTGTTAGGTTAAATGTTTAAATGAATTTAAAACCGTCACAAAAGTTGGGTTGGGGCTCATAAATAATGGGAAATAATGGCTGACAAGTAGTTGCATGGCTAGGGGGGTATTCCAGAAAGCAGGTTATGTGACATACCCGGGTAAGTTTAAGAGTAACTTAGTGGATATCCTCAACTTTCGGTTCCAAAAACGGAGGTAACTCTCTGGGTATGTATGTAACCATAGCAACTTGCTCTCTGTGGATGTGGAGGCACAAATTATACGAGATTTTTTCTGCTGGGAGAGAGTTATAAGACTCTTATAAGAGTTATAAGAGTTATAAGTTATAAGATATATTATTTGAAAGAGTGTTATCGGTTTTCAAGGAAATCGTTAATTTACTTAACACATCTCTTGAAACCGCATATTGCTAATGCTCAAGGTAATTAAACACACATTGAGTACTGTTAACTTAAATAATTGCAATTAGGTCAAATTAATAGACCTTTTTGAGTGTATATATATATATACTGAAATTTAAAACATCTTAAAATTTCACCAACTAAAACTCTATAGAGCGCTGGTGGCTCAGTGGTAAGTGTTTCGCCTGCCATGTGAACCACCCGGGTTTGATTCCCGCGCTGGTTTGTCTGATGTGGTGACAGCAGCAACAATTTATTTGATTTCAACAAGTTCAACAAACTAAAAAATTGATAGTTCTGTTTACTTAAAATTGGAAACATCACCACTTAAAAAAAATTATGTAACTTATTACAGTGTACATAGCACTTCGTTTTTTTTTTGTTTTTTTTTTGCGTCATGGCATTTTTTGTACAATGTGGGTGACGCAGAGCATGTGGGAGAGGCAACTGTGTGTAGAGCCGTGCACACATATGTCTGGCACTTAAACACTTTTTACACACACCGTAAACCCGATTAAGTTGGCAAAACTAAAAAGAAAATAGGTAGTCAGTTACATCAATTTTTTTAAAGTAATGATATTTCCAATTTTAAGTAAACGGAACTATAAATTTTAGTCAATAAAATGTTGTTGGGAATCTAACCCGGGTCTTTCACACGGCAGGCGAAACACTTACCACTGAGCCACCAGTGCTCTATAGAGTTTTATATCGTGGAATTTTAAGGTGATGGTTACTGTTACTTACGTACTCACGATCACTTAAAATATCAAATAGTTCTGAATACTCAAAAAGGTCTATTAATTTGACCTAATTGCAATTATTTACATTATTAACATTAATTATTTACATTTACATTAACTCAATGTGTTTAATTACTTTGAGCATTAGGGTTTACAGAGTACTGTATAATAAAAGGGAAGTCGATGTCAAATTTGCTATTTAATACTCTCACACATTTACTATTAATTTAACTGTTATTTTATTTAACTGTGGGTAACCAGTAGGAGGTTGATTAAAATTACTATTCTCAGGGGTTTTGGAACCAACATACTCATGGTATGCGGGTTTAGGGTAAATCAACCCGGAGCTTAAGTTTTACCAAATGGTAAGTTAACCCAGCTTTCTGGAATAGTATGTAGCATGACTCTGCAAGTAAATAAAAGTAGCGCATGCTTCTCATTAAAGGAAGAACAAAGACTGAAAGCAGGAAGAGCCACAAGTCTGGCAAAGCATCTAGAGAGAGGAAACTCAGCATTGGTCATGTCCATGGGTTTCAGATTTCAGACAGTTGTTGGCTGCAAAGAATTTCCATTCAAGTATTAAAGGCAATCCTTAAGTTTAATTGTTTTTCCCCATTATTTATGAACCTCCAAAATGGGTGTGTATATGTGAACATGTCTGTTATTCCTGAATGGTTAATGCCACACTTTTCTTTCAATGTTTTGCATATTGAACATTTCATTTCAAATTAAATGTGGTGATGTACAGAGGCCAAATGCCAAAACATAACAAAATTTATACCGGGTGTATGTTCGATTGTTATTGCATGTGATGTTTAATTAACTTATTCAGCATGATTTTTTCTTCTGTTTTTAAGGCTGTCAACAGTCTGCTGATTTGGAGGACAGTAGAATACCTCTTTCTGACCCCTCCAGTGGTGTGTCCCAAATTTAGGAATTCCTCATCAATGGACAAGTTTACATCAATAAAATGCTGTACAGGTACACTGTAAAAAATAAGAAGTACAATTTACTCAATTTTTCTTTTGCAAGTTTTTGCACGCAGGTTTTTCAAGTAAATTTTACACTTGTGAAAATGAGTAAAATTTACTTAAGGAAGTTGAGTAAAACTAACAAATAAATATTACATATCACATGGCCTCTTTAAATTATGTTAAGTAGGATTTACTTACTGATCTGATGTAATTAATTGATATAATTAAGTAAAATTATTTTCCATTTTAAGTAAATTTTACACGTTTTATTCAGTCAATGTTACTTATTTTAAATAAATAAAATGAATCACTGTTACAATATAACAAAATAGTACTGTGACAATAAATAACTCGATTGCACATTTATTAAAATCTTTATTTAAAGGAAGTAAAATGCCCATATATAAACAAAAAATCAAAGCTTAATATTTAAACAGCTCAAGCAGCAATAAAAGTGCAATGACATTTTTGATTATAAAACTTTTGCTTATTCAAGCCATCTTAACTTACATGTCTATACAAAAACTGGACAGAATCTTAACTAGAGCAAGTATTAGACCAAATATTAACAGACTGCTTTTACAAATAAATCCTGCTTTTCAAGTAAATTCAGCAAGTCCATGGCCAAGTGCTCTGTAGCAAAGATAATACAGCTGACAGGATCCACATAAGAAATATATTCTGCAATATAGAGAACATAAAAAGTAGTAATTAGTAATCTGGAAAAGACCATTTACAAATACATTCAAAATACTTTCACTCATATAATGATGAAAGAAACAAGGCTAAACATAATCTGTGTGTTTTACACTATATTTTGAAGAAAATGATTTTGATAAGGTCACTGAAAAAAAAAACTTAACATGGGGGCATTTAATATAGACATGAAATGTTAAGGAAAAAGTAGTTTTCCTTAATGTATTTCATTCAAATCTTGATGAAGACTGAGGGTTAAAAGCGCGGCATGTCTGCTCGGAACAGCGCCATCTTGCAAATGTGCGGAAAATATACAGAATTAAGCGATGACAACACAATTGCTCAGGGTTAACACAATTACCAAATACACTGAGTCAAAAACTCCAAGGTATTATGCATTTTCAACTATTACTTACCTGTCGAAGAAAATGGAGAAGCACTTTGGAGAAGGTGATCCTCGCTGGTGAGCTTCTTTTCGCGCATGCGCAGATCACCTAGCGGCAGCTTAAATTCTACTTGATTTTTTTTGAGGTATATAAGTACTCTATTAATTCGTTTAGATTTGTCAAAGAATCATAAGTAACATTTACTTGACTGTTGAATGTTTAATTTTTGCAAGTCTAAATTAAGTAAATATATAGATTTTACTTAATACTTTAAAGTTTTCACTTTAACTAAATTATTATTTGTAAAAAATACACTTTTATTCTTGTTTCATTTACAAAGCCTTACAATCATTTTTTACAGTGTACATACAGGGGCTGCATTCCAGTCCTTTGGGTGTGACATTGCTGCATTTCAATCTTATGAATCTTTTGAACAATGAGTAATATTTGTGACTGTTTGATCCTGTTCATACTTAAAATGGTATTTACAATTACTGTAAAATAGCTGTAGCTGCTGTTATATGATCATAATATTGGTGATTAATGCTATTAACTATTGCAAGCCAATGCTCCCATTTATAAATTTTGTACTAAATGAGCACAGTGAAATGGTTGCATATGTGATACAACAGGTTGGTTTAACTTGTATGTGAATGGACGTGTGTCTACAATACAGAGTTGAAAAAGCTTTTGTGGTCAGAAAATGTTTAATGTTCTAGCACCTCTGATCAATGCTCGAATGAACTATTGCTCCCAAATACTGTATGAATATGCAATATTTTAACCATAACTAACCACTGTTTACATTCTTCCCATATATAATCTGTAATCTGTATATTTACTACACTTACTTTCAATCTCATTTCAAGAGTACTGTATATATATATATATATATACACACACACACAAATACAGGCAGTTTGGGGTTATATATAACAAAGTAGCACATTACAAATAAATATATACACTAATTATTAAATTAAATAAACTAATTACAGTAATGGAGTAATGTATTACTATTCCTAAATTCAGTATTTATATTGCAGTTAATAATCAAGTAACTTGCTTTACATAGCTTCAGTTATCTGCATAATGATCTCTGCCGTGCACTGGGTGAATTGATTTCTCGCCACAATGGGCTGTAGGATGCAGCACTTCAGTGAGAATGACTTACTTGCTTTAGCTGATGAGAATAAAGCTTCTCTCAAATGCAACACTGAGGTGAGTAAATATTAAAAGTCAGATGAGATCCTAACCCATTTCCCTAAAATATGTTTATATCCATGGAAATCAGCAGTAAGAGGAATCAAAGAGGAACAGTTTGTCTGACAAACAATTAGACAAACTCCTCCTCATGAGATATAACCACTGCTTATCAAACAACCTAGACTAATTTAGTATAAATACATGCTCTGATGACTAAGAAAAGTGATCATGCTTTTTGGCTGTAAAATACAGTTATTTTGCAAGTTCGTTTTATGTTGGACATCATCTAGATGAGAATACAGCTTCTCTCCCCTCTATACTGCTGTTAATTTTCATGAGTAACAACTAGGGTTGGGTACCGAAAACCGGTGCAAATACCGCACTCGTACCTATATAACCGGTATGTACCGGACTGAAACAGAAGTGCCTCATTTCGGTGCCATTTAAATGCCTGTCGATTAATATATTTGTTCTCTGGGGCTATGATGACACAGTTGTAATAAGCATTAGATTCATCAACACACATGATCGCTAGTAAAATTTAAATACTGCATTCATGGGGTGTCAGAAATGATCGGGAAAAAAAATAATTTCTTTAATAAGAAGAATCTTGAGGACTTCGGAAAGCTTTGATAATACAAATCCAAAACATTTTTGCAGTAATACTAGTGTCCATTTTATTTTTGTAGATTAAAAGTTTATTAGATTAGATAAAAAAAAAAATTAAAAGCGCAAATCAGCGGGAAATGAGACCATCTGAGATGGGCGTGAACGCAGCAACTGACGGCAGCAGGTGGTCTACCGCTATCTTAACTTGCTACTGTAAATGAACTTTCGTTAAAATGCCTAAAACTAGACGGTCGAAAGTGTGGCTATATTTCACAAGAAAGGATTCCGACACCGCGACGTGCAGTAAATGTTTTACAGCAGTTGCGTGTAAAGGGGGAAACACGTCAAATCTAATGAAACATTTGACAGCAAACGGAATAAAGTTAAAGCAGAGGGATGCGCCGTGTTTGACAGCTTACAGACAACAGCTGGCACTATTGGTGTGATGACTCCAGCCCGTCATACCAACCGTAGCAAAAAGCAGTCCACCGATTATGACGACAGCAGCCTTTCCGCAGGTTTGGAGTAGGCTAATGTAATGTTAATTGCAAAATGCAAATCTTGCATTCATGCTAACAAATGGTCAAACGATTAGTAAAATTTAATTTTTTGTTCAATAGAAATGTATCATCATTTTGTGGCTTTTGCAAAGTATCGGTTCAGGCACCGTTTTGGCACCGGTACCGATTTAAAAGTATAGACTTGGCACCGGTATCGAAAAAAACCCAAACGATACCCAACCCTAGTAACAACCTAGAACCTTGGACATGTCTTCATGCCAATCATCATGCTCATCTCCATCGTGAAGCCAGGTAATGTGCTGGAGAACAACCTGTACTGAAAGCAAAAACAAAGATCAGGGACTAAATCAAGTTGTCCTGAGGCATTATATTCACACAAGTTCAACATAATTATATCTAGCTTTATAATAATATATACAGTGGTGAACAAAAGTGAAAGTCACTGCTTTCATAACCTCAAACGTTTAAATAATGACTATACATAATAACTTATTTTATGCTACTAAATTGCCATACAACTATCAGTATTTAGTTTGAAGTAATTTTCTTCTAAACCTGAAGGTTTTGTACAGAGGTGGACACCCTGGCTTAAAGAAGGTATAAATCCTGCCACTTATTTGTTCCATCAATTAAATAAAGCAGGTGATTTTAATTAACACAACTCTTCAGCCAGACCTGAATTAACTGGTGATGTCACCTGTTCTGTGCACAGAGAGTGAACTAATACATGGCACATGCTGTCTTAATACTTTTGGCCACCACTGTGTATCTCTCTCTCTCTCTCTCTCTCTCTCTCTGTCGTGCATGCACGTGTGTGTAACAAACATTAGTCTGTGTCTCATGCTCACTAGCGCAACTTTAACTAAACTTTGACTAAATTCCTTTATCACAGTAAAATGACTAAAATATCAGATAATATATAATTAGTGTAACACACTGCAGGTGCACTTACTGAGCCACTGCCCTCCGTCATGTAGCTAGACTCACTGGGAACCGGTGTTCCGGGAAATTCAGTGTCTCTATGTGTGCCTGGCTGATGCAATCGTGACGTTACTCACTACCTAACGCTGAGAGTGCGAACAAGGATTTTGATGGTTTTTCTCTTGTTTTAAAGTGTGTTTACGAACTTTTTGAATTAAACAAACAAGATTTGCAAAATAATCGAGTGAGGTAGTGGGCCCAGGAGCGCTGATGGTTGGCGAAGAAACATCTCAGGTAGCACTCCAGTTGTTGGTTGGTCCGTTCCGGATGGTAGCCTGATGAGAGATTGCAGGTGGAATTGATCAGAAGGCAGAAGGACTTCCAGACCTGTGCAGTGAACTGGGGCCCTCTGTCCGAGATGATGTCCTTGGGGAACCCATGCAGGTGGACTACGTGCTCTAAGATCAACTTGGCTGTACTTTTAGCTGACAGGAGTCTGGCGAGGGCCACCAAGTGCACAGCTTTAGAGAACCGATCCACGATGGTTAAGATGACATTTTTTCCCTCGGAGACTGGCAGGCCCGTGATGCAGTCGATGGCAATGTGTCGAGGGCCGGCGGGGAATGGGGAGCGGTTGGAGTTCCCCGGGTGTTGGTTGATTGGTGTCTTTGGCCCTGGCACACACTGGGCATGTCTGGATGAACTCCTCGATGTCCTTGGACATAGATGGCCACCAGAAGGCGCGCTGCACGTACTGTAAGGTACGCTGTGTGCCTGGGTGTCCCGATAGAGGGGTGGAATGCCCCCACTGGATGACGTTGGTCCAGATGTTACTGGGTATGTAGAGTCGTCCAGGTGGCACGCCTGTCGGTTCGTTCTCTGCGGCTTCTGCTAGACGAACCCTCATTTCCAGTTCCCAACGCAGTGGGGCGATGTTCTTGGAGGGGTAAAGGACAGGCTCGGGCTCCGCCTGGGGGGCGTCTTCCTCATGCTGTTGGGAGAGAGCGTCAGCCTTGGTGTTTTTGGACCCCGGGTGGTATGATAGGTGGAAATTATAATGTTCGAAGAACAGAGCCCACCACGCCTGCCTTGGGTTTAGTTGTTTCAGGTTACGGATGGTGATGAGATTCTGGTGGTCGGTCCAGACGATAAACGGCTCTCTGGCGCTCTGGACCTCGTTGGGAGAGAACAGCCCCAGCGCCCACATCTGAAGCGTCCACCTCCACAACGAACGGTTTGTTTGCATCTGGGTGGACGAGAATTGGGGCGGTGGTGAATCGACGGCAGAGCTCTTGTAAGGCAGAGATGGCGGTAGTGTTGGTAGGTGAGTTGGAAGTGATGAGATGATGGCCGGTGGTTAAAGGTGCTGCAACCGCACTGCAGTCCCGGATAAAGCGACGATAGAAGTTCGCAAACTCGAGAAACCGTTGAAGTTGTCTGAGAGTCTTGGGTAGGGGCTCTGGTGTCAATCACGACGGGAGGTGGAGATCCAGCGTGTGCCATGGCGGTAGTGGTTAATGCTGGTAGTTGGGGTGTGGAGTGCGAAAAAACGGCGTGATGGCAGGGTCTGGGGGCCTGGCCTTGGACGAGAGAGCAGGCGCTGGTCAATCCGAAGGGCGAGCTGAATTATTCCCTCCAGCATGGTCGGAAGCTCCCATCCGGCGAGTTCATCTTTAATGCGTGAAGCCAGTCCCTCGTAGTAGGCCGTCCGGAGGGCGGCGTCTGCACGGCGAGAGTACGGAAATCCGTGGTGTATCGGCTCACGGACGACCCTCCCTGCCGCAGATGATATAATTTTGTGTCGGTCTCCACTTCAGCAGCAGGATGTTCAAATGTTAGCTTTAGTTGACGGGTGAATTCTCCATATGAGTAGGCGGTGTCTGAATCTGATCGGAGAACCGCCGTGGCACACTCAGCTGCCTGCCCAGATAGCAATGAGACGAGAAGCGCAACGTGCAGTCGGTCTGTGGAGTATCTGGTGGAATTAAAGTCAAACACAAGATCCAACGCGGTTAAAAAGACACTGCATTTCCCATCTGTGCCATCCCACTTATCCGGTAAAGCTATGAAAACATCAGAAGGGATGGGTGGTGATGCAGCAGCCGCTGCAACGTGCATAGCAACAGCCGACTGAACGGCCGCCCTGCGGAGGGTCGCGTTCTCCTGCCGTAGCTCCGCCACCTCATAGCACAAGTCCACAACGTCTTGGAGGTCCTTGGGGAGAGACGTGACTTCATCACGGAGCTAATCGATCAGCTTAGCATGTTAGTCAACCACATCACAGAGGCGAGCGAACTCCGCTGGGTTCACTGCTGATGGCTCAGTCATTCTTTGACGAGCAACTGGAGAGTGAAAACAGAAGACTTAGCAGTTAGCCCGTGTAGCGTGCATGGTGAACCCAAACGCGAAAGCGGCACGAGTAGGCAGGATAAGCAACCGTCTTAATCTAAGAACTCTCTTACACAAAGAGCTAGGATCTACACAAATAAATCAGCGTTCTAGCAACACACACTCAATCAGAAAAGCAACCCGAATTGGTGAGTCCTCACTGAAAAGCCGACGAAGCGTCGGAAAAGCATGGGCGAACTCAATGACTGAGTGATGTGAAGTGCCATTTTGTCTCCTTTTATGCTTCCTGAATCGCGATCGCATTACTTCCGGGTCCTCATGCCAGTCGTGTTACGAGTGTGCATGACAATAGTGTATCTGAATTATTCTTTTCCTTTAATTTCACAAAGTATGAAATTTGAAATTTATTACATATGTTAACTGGAAGAATTGAATTCCCAGAGTCTCTTGTTTAAATTACAGTGTTTTAAATAACATTTCAGTGTATTACCAAAGCACACATGTCTCTGAGTCAGTTTCAGACATCCCTGATACTTCCACAGCCAGTAGGAAGGGGGAAACAGATTTTCCTGATGCTCAGGAAAATAAGTTCCCCATACTTCAATTAAAAAGACAGTGTTTTTAAAACATACTGTGCATTGTCTTACCTTTGCCACGTGTACACATGTCTCTGAGTCAATTTCAGACATCCCTGATACTTCCACAGCCAGTAGGAAGGGGGAAATGGATTTTCCTGATGCCCAATTTCCAATGTTAATTTAACATTTCGAATCAACTCCTGACTTTTCATCTTTTTTTTTTCATTATTATTATAGCGCCTTTATGAGAAGTAAAGGGTGCAATGTGTCAAGGTGAAGGTGTGAGATTCTCCCAAACTCACTACAAACAGATTGAGTGTAATGTGATGTATTTGTGTGCAATGTATGCCATACTGTACATACATAATAAATTATTCTGGTAATGTTTTTAAAAAATGTATAACATTTTAAAAATGTGTAGTTCCACAGAGGTTACTGCAGGATCAGCCTGTGTGGTTCTCAAATGAAACCCAGCTCATTGATAAGCATAGAAGAAAAATAGCAGTCCGACTTCTCCAGGAATCGGGTAGATAATTTGATGTGAATAAATAAGATGAATGAATATAGATATGCATTTTTTATTTTATTTTAAGATATGCTTTTTTTTCTCTGTATACCTATATAACAGATCACATCAGTGAACTCTGTTCATTTTGCAGAGAAGTGGAGATGGACAACTCATGGGTAAAGGACAATATCTAGGCACAAACTCATTTTATCTAATATGGTGACCTGAAGAGCACATGCAATCACATTCACACTCCACTGGGTCAATATATAAGTCTGACCAACTGCTAACTACAGTATGTTTGAACTGTGAGGGAAAAAAACTAAATAATGAATATACATTGTAAACCCACACTTGTGCAATTGTTTAGAAAACTGAAAACACTACTCTGTTGAAAGGCAAATGTACTGTCTGTACTGCTACTATCTAGCAGTCTACTATGTACACCAGATAGTTTAATAGAACTGGATGTGTGAGTGTGTAAAACAGAGTAGTGTGGTTAGCAGTTAACTATCACGAGTAGACACTCTACCCTTGAGTTACATGCTATAATCAGTTACAAAGTATAATCTTAAATATATTTAGAATAAATCAATATCACATCCATCATCACACAGCTAATGTACGGGAATTAAAATCAGTCGTGATGTCAGTACTCGCCCAGCAAACCAGCCTTTTGCAGCGGTTTAAAACGTCTGGACTATCTTCAAATATACAAAAAAGTGAAAAGACACTTGATTATTTAGCAAATGTTGTTTATTTAATTCAAAACGTTCGTAAAAACACTTTAGAACGAGAGAAAAACCGTCAAAATCAGCGTTAGTTAGTGAGTGACGTCATGATTGAATCAGCGCGCGCACTGCGCGCGCGACCGGGGAAACCTAGGGACACTAAATTTCCCGGAACACCTGAACGTCATCATTTTGTTTTTACTGGAATTCTGAAGAAATTACTTAAACATGGAGAACACAAAGATTATGTATACTGTATTCTTTCTTTCTTTTACACCTTCCTCTGTTGCGGTGTGGTTTTTTGGAGACTTTTTAGAACTAAACTCGTTTCGTTTTTTGTTTTGTGAGCGGCAGTGACGCACTTTTTAGAAGATTTTAGAAGAGCTCTAGTATGCAAAAAACTGCGATATGTTCTATATATATATATATAACATGTGTTTTTCGACTTTCAAAACCTTTTAAATAAGCATGTATGTTATTTTTGCAGAAACTATATAAATCTCCAGGAAGTTATTGAATCCTGTCACACCCACCACGTTTTAGCGCCCATTGCTAAATTGCAGGACTAAATATTACTTCACATCGTGACAAAAACGTGAGAATAATGTTCAGAGGATATACATTACTATGCACCTGAGCCACCTCATTTCTTCATAGTAAATTCTGTGATGTTGAAAAAAATGAAAGAAATAGGAACAAATGTTGAACTGCGACAGACTGCAAAATGAATTTAAAGATATTAATATTTATATATGTATTTTTATTTATTTATTTTAATGTTTAACGATTCATATTTTAGAATAGTTTAGAAACCAGTGCAGCAAACAAGGTTTCTGTTTATACAGTATCTAAGTGCGTCACAAGGAGGCGGAAGTGAGTGAAGAACTTTCATTCTCTTGCCAAACACAACCGCTTATCACATTTTTACTGGAATGATGAGAAAGATGACTTAAACATGGAGAGCGCAAAGATTATTTATAATTTAGTCTTTCACTTATACCTTCCTCTGTCGTGTTGTGGTAAGTATTGGTTTTGTGGAGACATTTTAAACTTCAATCTTTTCAAAGTAGTCAGATTGCCTGTTTTCATCAATGTGTTGGTTAAACTGGCTTTTTACACATTTGATATTTCTGAAAATCTGAAAATTGTCTAAATTAAATCATGTCTATGCCATTTCGTTAAAACAGATGATTTCTTTATATAGATGGAACTCTATGCATTTCAAATATTATAATAGGCAAACTTTATTTTCTTTTTATTTAAATTGTTCAGACTATTAACTATTGACTTTGCATTTATTTTGCAGATTTTGATGCTCTCAGTTGGAATTTCTTCAGCTCTAATGGTCTCGGCCTTCCCAGTTTCATAGAGAGTATGACAGTGAACGATGTGACCCTCTTTTACTATGACAGCAACATGAAGTCGACACCACCATATCCCGAATGGGTTAAAAACACTCCTGCTGAGCCACATTGGGAAGAGACCATTGCAGAAATATACATGGACAGTGTAGTTATTTCTTTAGCACTCCAAACAGCCATATTGGAGTTCAACCGCACAGGTACATCAAATATCTTCTGCAAAAAAATGTTGATTTATCTGCATAACACTGTAATTTGATAGCCTATTAATAACAGTAATTTGACTATTAGCATTTTATAATACAAAAAAAAAAAAAACTTTTAAGCATGTTTGATCTTGTTGTTAAAATCTGTCCAGTAGATGGCAGCGTGGTTATGTTACAAGGTTTCTTGCACTGACATCTGCATTTTGTTTTCATACTGTTTATTAAAGGCAAATTTTCAGAAACTAATGTATACCAAGCCTACAGTCAATGTGACCTCTATCCAAATGGCACAATCAAGGCATCATTAACCCATGCATTCAATGGGAAGGACTTTATGAGTTTAGATATTGAAAATAGGAGATATGTTGCTTCTGTTCCTCAAGCTCTCAAATATAAACGCATCAAGGAGGATGATATAACCTACATTGAATTTGTGGTGTCTTACTACAAAGAGTACTGTTTTGACCGCCTTAGGGCGTTCTTAGAACATGCTCCTCAACTCAAAATAAAAAACGGTAAGAAAGAAATGTAATGTAGTATGAGTGGTAAAATGCTTATAAAAGTGCTTGAATGTCTCCATTATTTGTGTCTAAACATTTGATACATATTTTATATGAGGAGATAGTTAGTATGTTAAGTGTTCAGATGTAATATAATTCCAGTGCACATAGTCATAAGAAAATTACACACATAATAAATGTAATACAATTATGTGTTATGTGGTGTGGTATGGTCAGCCGCACCACGAAGTTATAATACTATAAGAGCCTTAACGCAGGGCTTTGAAGGGGGTCAACGAAATAGGAGGTGATGGGTGAGAGTGCTTATGACAGGCACGGGAAGACCTTCTCGTTTGAAGATAGCGTGGGATTATTAATTAGAAACCTAAAAGGAAACAAAAGAAAACTGGAAACGCAACACTAAACGGTGCTCCGCCGTCTACGCGAGTTCTGGAAAATAAAACAAAAACTATATCCTCAGGGCCTTTGCCTTTGAGGAAGAGAGTTTCTAATCTCGTGCTTTGCACTAAGAACTTTAAACTAAGAGCGCACGCTTTAATGATGCGTGTTGCTCTCTCTCTCACTTTCTCTCTCGCCGGCGTCTTAGGGAGGCAGATGCTGGGTCTTTGCCTCTGTCTCTCCACTTTCTGTGCGCTTATCTTTCTTTCTTTCCCTTTCTTTCTCTTGTGCTGAGGTATCAGGAGCCTTAAATAAACACGCCGCCAGGTGAGGCGCGTTCACACTGATTATTGCGTTGCCTGGCAACCGCGCGTGTCAGGGATGACCCCTAGAGGGCGTCAAAGCGCCCTGAGTCTTTTGTGTTGTAGTTTGTTTAGTTTAACTTCATTTCCCATGTGGCAACTCGGTCAGGTGACATGGGCGCTCACCTGAACCGAGTTGGTTATTATGGGAAATGAAGTTAAACTAAACTCAGGGCGTCTAGGGGTTATCCCTGACAGCGTGTCTATAAATGGGGGCGCCTTTGCCTGTCCAGAACTTTGCGTGGTAGCAGCCTGCGGATCTGCCCGTTCTCAACATTGCAGAGTATTTTGGCGCGGCTCTGCTCCTAGTGAGACCCGCATTGTTACAATTATATACATTAATATAATTTAATATTTCTATAAGTACAAAGTAAAAAAAAAACATTGTGCATTTACATTTTAAATGAATATATGCACCGAAAACAAAATATCTAAATATTTATTATATTTGTTGTTATACATTTCAAAGAGGATTATACTTATCATATAGACTTCATAAATACATTATGTAGACAGCATGCTGTAATTGTTGTTGTTGTTGTATAGCTCCAGAGGTCAGGGTCTTTCAAAGGCAGAAAGCAGGTGCCACCATCCTCACCTGTCATGTGACTGGGTTTTACCCCAAAGCGGTGCAAGTGAAGTGGAATGGGGCAGATTTACAGCTGGTAGATGATGAAATAAATGATGTTCTGCCTAATGGTGGCGGCACATTTCAGACCCGAAGAAGTGTGATCATACCTGAAGATGACACAGGAGATCAGCTCTATAGCTGTGTAGTGCATCACAGCAGCCTCGCCGAAGGAAATATTACAGTCACCTGGGGTATGAACTCATATGTTGTATCTAAACTATGTTTTTTTTTTTTTATTATTATATTTGCTAATCCAATTTTTGGCATATCCAGACTGGAATGAGATTGTTTTAGTGTTGTCTGAACAGTAGAAAACCATGATGAATCTGATATTTGCACATTCAGAGGTAGGCTGAAATCACAACAAGGAAGTTCAAGTCCGCACAATCACAGCATGGGACAAGGATCTATGGCAAAAACTAACCGAAAAATAAGCAGTAATACAATGCAAGAAATGGAAATGAAGCGAAAAACAATTGTATAAAGGAAGAGTGCCTGGCCTAACCACAGTATGAATACGGAGAACAATACTGTAGTTCCTGGATAAAGGACAATGTGAAATGTCTGATAGCACTTTGGGGG
Organism: Clarias fuscus; assembly: GCA_030347435.1. Taxonomy (NCBI): domain Eukaryota; kingdom Metazoa; phylum Chordata; class Actinopteri; order Siluriformes; family Clariidae; genus Clarias; species Clarias fuscus. The sequence continues at coordinate 5,508,737 of CM059217.1, read as the reverse complement.
GTTTCATCAGTATAGGTAAAGTCTAGAGGTCTGTAGTCTGTCTGTCACGACTGTACTGTATGAGGAAATATAGCGCTGCATTTGGACCTCTCGCATTGTTATTACAGCAACTGCCCACATTTATAGGCGGTAAATGTGTTCGATCTGTGATGCAGTCTGAACAAGGCATAATAATATTGTTATCTAATGTAATTTATTATATGTAGATATAGTTCATTTGATTTATAGTTCTATAATCTAGTCATGGTCATTTCTGTGTTTGTTGTATATTGAAAACTGTAATACACTATAAATAAATTCACATCTTATACTGAAAAAAAAATATTTCCTTTCTTGTAGGGAGAGAAGAGAAACCATTTAAGCTTTCTGTTTGGATTCTATTAGGCTGCATTTTCATGCTCACTGTAGGTGGGCTTGTAATGCGATGCTTCTATAAAACTAACGGTGAGCAATTAAACTCTAACAATCAGCTAATACTCAGGATCAGTGTGGATAATTAGTGGAAAATCAGTGTCTCTCTCTTTCTGTTGTCTGACACTGATTACCCAATTCATGAAGTTATGCATTTAATCTTTTTTTTTTTTCTTTTCTCGTTCTACTTATTGCTCCATACAGCCACCGGGAACCAAGATGACTACTGAAGAAATCAAGTTGTTTATTTTTAACCTCAAACTCATATACAGCCCCTGTCCTCAGGTCTAGCTGTTTCTTCTTTCATACATGTTCTATGAAGAATGAGAATTCTTGGGGATATTTTTTCTGGCTACTTTTCTTACAATGCCTCAGGCATTAGCTTTAAAACTACTTGTGAAAGATACTTTAAAGCAAGTTGTTTACAAAAGCCAGACTACAAAGACATGAAGATAGAACTTCAACAGAAGCGCATTTCCATGTTACTGGTTTTTTTTTTTTTTTTTTTTTATAGTAACAGAAGTAAACATTTTAATGATAAATGTTTTCCTGGGATTAGAAACTGATATATTGTATCTCAGAGTATATTTAGTATTGATTGAAGTAATTATTTTAAATATTTCAATAAATTTCTGGGTATTTTAACAGGAAAACCCATCAACTACGTTTCTGACATACGTGTCCATTTAGTTTAATTGTAGCTAATGAATAATATGTTTAAAGATACCCAAGTATAATTCAGAAGCTCTTTAAGGAAGGTGGATTACAACTGACAATTTTACCCACACTGTTTTTCTGTGCTTGGCTTGCCAGGTGTTTATTTATTTATTTATTTATTTAAAATATTAATTTAAAAAGTATATTTAATATTTATATACTCACTCACTCACTCAGAGTCTGCAGCCTATCCCAGGAGGCTTAGGGCATGAGCCAGGGTACATTCTGGGCAGGGACAATGCCCTGCCAATCCACGGCAGGGCACATATACTCACTCACACTCTACGGGCAACTTGGGAATGCCAGTTAGCCTAATCCGCATGTCTTTGAGCTGAAGTTGGGGAACAATAGTCACTTGATGGTGGGAAGAAGGTGAAAAGTTTAAAAAATTGAAAAGGAATGAGGTGAAATGAGAGTTATTACCATCTTTCCTGTTTCCCTTTAGTTGTAGACTGCTAGTTCCGTTGTTATTTTATGATTTGCATCAAAAATTGACATTTGTATGCATTAGGCAGAGGAAGGTCGTGGATCCATAGGTTCCAGGTTCGGTCTTTTTTTTAACCCAAAAATATTATTGTTGTTATTATTGTTGTTAAATGCTTCATATTGTAAGTGCCACACAAAGTCAATTTGTCTAATCAAATTAATAATAAATAGATTAATCATGAAAAGCAATGAAACAGTGCATTTGTCTTCTTTATATGATTGTGATCCGCTTGAATCAAGGCAAATGAATCACAAATGGATTATTAACATGGTGATGTACTGTATGAGAAACATTTTCTGTATTTTTTTTTTTCATCTTTAGTCTGTAAAAAAAGCCAAACCCTGCTTAACTCCGGTTTGTACATATATTTCTGATAGAAATAAATCATAAAGCTTCTGCAAAAATATAATGAAAATTTATTAGCAAATTATTGTATCATTATACAGTTACATATTGCACTGACTCATTATCTCTTCTTCCAGCCATACACTGGAATGTCCTTGTCTGTAACAATAAATGCTATGAGGAAATTTTTTTTATTTTTTTTTATTTAATGACTAAAAATGGTCAAATTGGTGATAAAACAACAATGAAAAAGAATAGGAAACATGTATCTATGTATATAGACATCCAATCTGCAACTTAGACACTATTTACATACCACCAAATAGAATACAAACTTTCACAAAATATTAGTCTATTTTCAGCCCTTTAAGCATAGTGTCAGGGATTACCCCTAGAGGGCGCCAAAGCGCCCAGAGACTTCCTTTGTTTTTTCTGTGTTCTTTGTGTTCTTTTCTGTGAAGGACTCTAATCCCCAGAATGCACCTCGGTCAGGTGATGTGGCGCTCACCTGAACTGAGGTTGTTAATTAGCTGTGCTCGTTAGTTTTGTTATAAATGTTCCTGAGTTCAGTTTAGTCTTGTCTTGCATCTGTTCGTCTAGGGTTACTGTTTGTCCTGGTATGTTGTCTAGCTCTGTGTTCTCCCTAGCTCTGTGTTCTCCCTGGCTTGTCTGTCTCCTAGTCTGTCTGTCTGTCTCCTAGCCTGTCTATCTCTCAGTCTGTTGGTAATGTCTAGTTTGTCATGTTTATAGTTTATCCTGGTTTCAGTTCATGTTCTGTTCCTTTTGTTCCCATTGTTTTGTGTCATTAAAATCCTTTTGATCACTTTCACCTCTGCTATCATGTCTCTCTTTCGTCCGGCAAGCAGTAACCGTGACACATAGTCCATTCTGTTAATGCATAATGAATTTGTTTTTTGAAAGCTCTTGCGAATGTCACAGTCTGACAAAGATGACCTCTACTAGGCGACAACAGTCTGGTTACTGGAAAGGTAAACTGTGCCGACAGTTTTGGGATGTCTGACGCATTAGGTGGTCAGCCTCACATAATGCCGAGCAGAGTATGCCTCATGCTGCTTGTCATATGTCAGAAAGTTTTGACAGAGAGCTATGACGGTGTAGCCTGCTGGTTGCTGAGCGTTAAGCCAGTTTCAGTCCACTTGGTCCATCCCTGGCACAGTGCTCATCCACAGCCTAGTAAATATAGCACATACAATAAAAATCAATAACAATACCACAAGCAAGAACACAATACACATGATTAATGCTGTATAAACCCTCCCAAAAAAACTAGCAGCTGTTGCTCAAGTGCTGCTGGGGTGATGGCTGGTGGTCCTGGAGAATCAGGAGTCATAGCAGCACAGGAGAAAAGATGAGGAGGTCGTGGCAGTTGCTGACACAGAAGATGAAGAAGGTGACAGAGGAGAAAGTGCCTGAGTATATGTCTTAGGACTGCGAGAGGGCGAAGCATAGTAAGGTAAGATAAGAAAACAAGGTAAGGAATCATAGTAAAATAGACTATATAAACGAAGGCCAAAAAACTTTAAAAATGTAAAACCTACTTCTAGTTACAGAGACAGACAAATTATAACAATAGATATATTTTAAAATCAATGTAAAATGTGCTGTTTATCTTTCAATAGATAGATGGCAGATAGCTGTAAAACACAGTTTGATTCAGTTCAGTCATATTAACTATTACTATACTATTAGTAACATAATAGTGTCTAAAAATACTCAGGTTGAACTTGTGCCACAACAGATGCACTAAATGACTTGGCTCATAACAGAAATCTCATTCATATTGTGATCCAAATCTGTATGAGAATATTGAGAATACTGGTCTACTAACATTATGCCGTTATTTTCATGCAAAATTTCAGGAAATTGTATTATTGTGAAATATAGTACATTTATCCACTTTGGATGAATTTCATGGTATGGTAGTGGTTACCAAAGTTCAGCAAGGGTTTAATATAGTATTTTTGTTCCTACTGTACCATATTAGATATGTTAGTGCACAATGCTGGTATGGTAAAGCACAAGCAGTACCATATTAAATACCCACTGAACTTTATTAATAACATGATATTCACCAAAGTGTTGTATATTATTCTTTGGAGGAACCCATAACCGGTAAAATGGCATTGCAGAAGTTACTGTATAAATCTCACAGTAATATTTATACAGTAACTTCTGTAACTTATGGTACTTAAAGATGTGTAACATATTTTTGATGGTATCTTCATCCATGTTCCACAGAAGGGCATGTACTAAAATATGTTACATGGTAGTACCAGGTACCGTAGTGTGGTACAGTACATGTTCTATATCAGCGATAGCGTACCAGGGTAAGTACCGGGGATTTATATGCTATATGCCATGGTAAAAAAAAATTGTGTTGTGTTTTCATTCAATGTTATGTTAACTGTATAGATTGCGTTTTTATTTAGCTATTTCAATGTTTTTTTGTTCTGTTTGTGCACAGTAAGTATTGTGTAAAATTCATAGTTTTTGTGATAGCTGCCATGCATCTGAGGAATTTTCATGCCAATGTCAGGCCTTTGCCAGCATTACAGATAATGTGTGTTTGTTTAATTTGTGTATAAGGAAACCTAGACAGTTAGAACTGGATAGTGCAGACACCAGTAGTGTGCTTATACAGTGGAACCTTGGATTACGAGCATAATTCGTTCCGGAAGTGGGCTCGTATTCCAAAACACTCTTAAACCAAATCATCATTTCCCATAAGAAATAATAAAAACTCAAATTATTCGTTCCACAGCCCCCAAAAATAAATACATAAAAATAATTAATACAATCTATAAAATGAAAATAAAACAAATTAATCTGCACTTTACCTTTAAAAAAAAGTACAAATAAATCCTGACAGATAAGTGTTTCCATTGGTGCGCGCACGCGCCATGTGTGTGTGTGTGTGGAATTAGCCCCTTCCCTCGCCTCGTTTTACACAGTAACATTCCTCCTCCCTCTCCCCACCTCGCTTTTTCACAACAGTTTCACAACAAACACACGCACGCACACACACACACACACACACACACACACACACACAGCGGAAACACCGATTTAACGGAAAAAAAGCGAGACTGGCACGAACGCATACTAAAGGAATCACTTAAGTTTCACAACAAACGGACACACACAAACACGGAAAAACCGTTTTAACAGGAAAAAAAATTTAATCTCTCTTATGACACTGGCGTGAGCGCATACTAGGGAAATCACTGCTGTAAAGTAAAAAAAAACAAAAACAAATGAACCAGCACCTTACCTTTGAAAAGAATCGTGACAGAGCAGAGTTTCTGTGTTTGCGAAGCCGTGGGGGGAGGGTGGGAGGAGGAAGGGGGGGGGGAAGGTGAGAGAGTGACGCTCGGTGTCAAAATAAGAGTCGCGTGTGTGAAGCATGATACTCGGCGCTCGTAAACTAATACTTGCTCGGTTTCCGAATAAAAAATTATTTAAAATCTTTGCTCGGTTTGCGGAACACTCGTAAACCCCGTTACTCGCAATCCGAGGTTCCACTGTATTTAATCTTCATAATCCTCGTTGTCCGCTGAGCATTTATCAACATATATTATAAAAGCTACGGGATGCTTGTCTGCGATGCTTAATTAAACAAAGTATTTTTTTCTTCGTAACAGGTAAAATGCACAAACAAGTTTGAGTCAGTCTGGTTTTTCGAAAGGGACCACTTGGATATCTCCGTTAAAATCCAACCAATGCAGCCCGACTGAAAAAAGATAACCCATTTCTACAGGACAGGTCTGCACCTACGAAGGAGAAACACATCAAAGAACACGCCCTCATCGTGGACAACATCGTGCAAACTGTCTGTGCACAGATGTGAGTAAACAGGTATTTTAAAAAACATTGGTATTTAAAAAACATTGACACTGAGTGTCAACTATACTATACTATACTATACTATACTATAACTATACTTCTAGCTAAATATTAGTGATTGTTATTGTTTTTATATCAGCCATTAAGAGGCCTTAAAGCTTCTGTTAATATAGTTTATAAGGTTTACACAGTGACCTTGTTCACACAAGACAATGACTATTGTATTAAGTGTTGCCAGTTTTTGTTTGTTTCTTCATCTAATATTTTATTTTATGTTCTTTTATATCTTATTGTGTTTTATTTAGGAAATTGTGGTGCTATTGTCTGTTTTATCTAGTGTTAAAATAAAAAATATTAGAAAAAGTGGTGTCAGCTAAAAATGCGCCGTTTTGTAGGAAAAAAACAATATTTCTGAAACAATTCAGTCAGATTTCAGGCCCCATCACACCACCGAAACTGCACTAGTTAAAATCGCAAATGACTTGTTTTTATCTTTGGACCAAGGCTGCACCCTCAATACTTGTCTCACCTGATCTTACTGTTGCATTCTACAATATAGATCATAATATTCTTGTAGATCGCTTACAAAATCACATACTGTAGGTATTTAAGGACCGTCATTACAATGGTTTAGATCAGGGGTGGGCAATTACTTTTCCCCAGGGGCCAAATGAGAAGCAGAATTGTAGAGGGCGGGATGCTTCGTCTCGTAATGCTGACTCGCGTTGTACTCCATAAACACGGCGACCTGCTCTCCACAAACTAAACACACGGGTTTACCCCCGACTTAAGTGAATAAATATTTAGTAGTCCATATTTTCTTGAAACCACAGCCTTCAGCGTCCACCTTTCTTTTTTAGGCATGTGCAAACATTTTGAAGGGATACCATTACAATGACTTGTTGCTAATCACATGCACTGGGACTTGTTTCAGAGTACCTGTACGTAAACGACGCACGCGCACTGTAAACAGGTTCCAAAGTAAAAGCACTGCTGTTTTAGTCCATGCATTATGCAAAATTCTGAAAGTAGGTTTTATTTTCTTAATTCCAAGCAACCTTTCGCGGGCCAGTCAGAGTCGGGCCGCGGGCCGTATTTGGCCCCCGGGCCTTAAAATGCCCGGGTCTGGTTTAGATCCTACTTGCCTGATCGATACCATTATGTAGATCTGAATGGAGAACTGTCTGGTGTAATGCCAGGGAAATATGGGGTCCCATAAGGGTCAGTTTTAGGACCTCTGCTGTTCTCCATGTACATGATTCCCTTGAGTAACATCATTAGATATGGGATTAGTTTCCATTGCTATGCTGATAATACCCAGGTAATACATCTCAATAAAACCAGATTAAATATCCAAGTTCTCTAGATTAACTGAGTGTGTCCAAGACATAAAAAAAAATTGTATGATAATTTTCTCTTATTAAATTCAGATAAGATGGAAATATTACTTATTGGTCCAAAAACCAGTACACCTTAAAAATATTGCCAAGCTTAGTTACATTTGATCTGTATATGATGCAGAAAAGCCAGTTCATGCGTTCATGCCCAGACTGAACTATTGTAATGCATCCCTAGGTGGCTGTTCTGCATCCTCAATAAACAATGAGCCAGGGGTCTCACTAGATCAAGGAAATATGATCATATAACCCCAATACTATCATCCTTCCGGCTACCGGTTCAGTTTAGCATCGATTACAAACTAGTATGTCTTATACAAGGCAGTAAATAGTTTAGCTCCCGCGCTCCCAAATCTACAAAAGTGGGTAGAGCTTTTCTCATATTTAGCTCCTGAGTTGTGATTAATAGATTATTAGCTATCAAGAGATGTGGCTTGTTCTTTAAACCCTTCTCCTGCAGATGCCGTCTTATGGTTATTGGTTTGCAATCAGCATCAGTAAGGGTCTTAATTTGGGTCGAGGATCGGCCTGTGTCTTCACAGACAGCCCGTCGGATCCTCCGGCTCTGTGAAATTTCTTTCGCGTCTACCAGTTGAAGAGAGATTACAGTTGTATAAATGTCACTAGGATGTTATAGAATTTTTTATTTAAAGGTTATATAAATGGTAATGTTCTCTGAACTAAATTTGGTTAAATTGTCCTTAGTTAAGAGACAAGTTTGACTAAAGATCTTGTACACTTAAAATTATTTGAACCTCTTGGTAATCTCTCCTCATTTATGAGTTTCTGGTCAGAAACATGATCTCACTTCCTCACCCACCCTACTTGCCAGATTTGGCTCCTGCTAACTTCGCACACTCTTCTCGAAGGTGAAGATCAAGCTCAGAGCTAATCTCAAAGCTCTTTGATATCGTCTTGTACCATAATGCATAGTCCTGAGATACTGTACTATGCTGAGGCCTCGACTTAAGAACATACAGTATGGTAATAAGATCATTCATATTCTAGATGTATCAGAAGGATTGTTGTTTTGGGGTTATGCCATGTGCGAGTGAGAGTTCTCAAATTTTCTTTCAAACAGGGACTTTACCAATCAAACTTATTCTACAGACCTGATCAGTAAATTTTTTTTTAGACATATTCCAAATATCTAAATGAAATTCAAACAACCAGTAGTGAATAGACAATAAACTTGTAGATGACAAGTGCAGTAATGTAAAACAGACACATCAAAATGCGTAACACATGTTTCAAATGACCTGTGTAACTGAGGGTAACAACATAAGAAAAAAAAAGTAGAAACTGACAAAGTAATGAATTGATGTAGTGCAATGTGAGAGGTGCAACTTGAAGTAATGAAAAAGTGAAAGCAGCATTGACCATGAGTTTCATGAGTAGTGCAAAAGTAGTGCAAAAGCTACATCAAAGGAAGGAGCCTGTCGCAAAGACCCTGTAGCAAAGGGGCCCTTAAGCCCAGAACTCCCAATATCCGTTGTACTGGTCCTGTATGGAGGTGTACAAGAGCCACATGGCCCTGGGTAAATAAATAAATAAATAAATAAAAAACTCCTGAGTCAGTCTCATTCTGTCTGCCACTGAACATTCTCAACATTCGCAGATGGTTGGTGCTGGATTTGATGAACAGCAGCTTTTTAATTAAAATTGTCATGAGACAAAAGGTGATGTTATTCATAAGCATATTTTGTAGTTACTGAGGTTTGAATTTACATTTACATTCATGACATATACCCTTATCCAGAGCAACTTACACTTTTACGTTTTTGTATTGTACATCTGAGCAGAATAGGGTTGATGGTCTGGCTCAAGAGCCCAGAAGTGATCTGTAGACCACTGTCTTAGGCATTAGATTGGGCATTAAATTGGCGTTTCCCAAATTGCCCGTAGTGTGTGAACGTGTGTTCGGATGTTGACCGCAGTCCTACCACAGTTATGAAAATGGGAATAAATACGGTGGTCCCTAGTTGGACAACAGATCCTAGATGGAAGGATTCCTAGACCGATTCCCACTATTTATATTTCTTGTAATACTTTCAGCACATAGCAGCAGTCTACACCAGAATGCAGCATGGATGTGCACCATACTACATGTCTTCTGCGCTGACGATAAGGGAAATAGGACGAAGTGAAGTTGGATAAAGAAAAAAAAGTAATGTTTTGTGTTTTAATGAAGTTTTAGTCGATTAATATCCGGTGTATCACCTTTTTTACTGGAATTATGAAGAAATGATGTAAACATGGGGAAAGCAAAGATTATTTACGTTTTGTTCTTTCTTTTGCACATTCCTCTTTGAGACTTTTTAAAACAAAAAAAAAGTTTTTTTATTTTATGTAATTTTTTTTTTTTTTTTTGGTGGCGTGTCGGTGTCGCACCCCAAACAGACTCAGGTTGTGTCTGAAACTGAGTGTGCAGAACTTAACTAATTAAGACTATTAAAAATATATCTTTTAATTTATTTATAGAATAACTTGTTTCTGGATGAACTGATAAATCATGCAGTATTTAACACACGGGGGAAGAGGTGCATGACGGGCACGTCACCGTTTTAATATTTAGTTTTACTGCTGCAGCTGTCAAAATTGTCTTTTCGTTTGTGTTTCCATTTCACGCGTTGTTGGTCGTGTTGTTCAGCAACTCGTTCAAGTTCAAAAGTTTGAAAGGCATTCCCAAACTGTTGTGTGCACACATGTCTGATTGTTGCCATACATTAGACAGATAAACTCCTCCAAAACACCTGCAAGTGGCTCAATAATATTTAGATCTGGCCATGGGAGATGTTCAACTTTACTTTCATGTTCATCAAACCACTCTGTCACCAGTCTTGCTGTGTGTATTGGCGCTAGTGATGGGTCGTTCGTGAACGATTCGCTCTTTTTTGAACGAGTCTTTAACATGACTCATAAGAGCGAGTAGTCTCGGAGAGTAATTCGTTCAAAACCTCCGTAGGTTATGTACAGGAAATGAGTCGTTACCTTTGAGTCTTTGGTCCGGGTCGTTCGCTCTTTTGTCACGTGACTCCCATAGACGCTCTGCAGCGCAAATAGATTTAAAAGAGCAAAAGACTCGCACTAGAAGGTGTAATGGTGAGCTGCTCATTCTGTTTATAAGATCTCCTTAGCTGCATTGTCATTTTCATTACTCGACTGTAGCCAAAATGTAACATTTTACTTTATCTCTGGTCAAAAGAATGAAATTAACTAAATGACAAAAAAAAAAAAAAAAAAAGATTCGTTTATTTTTATGAACGAGATTCAACTTTCCATCACTAATTGGTGCATTATCATCCTGATACACGGCACCGCCTTCAGGATACAGTGTTTGAACCATTGGGTGCACATGGTCCTCCAGAATGGTTCAATAGTCCTTGGCAGTGACGCGTCCATCTAGCACAAGTATTGGGCCTAGGGAATGCCATGATATTGCAGCACAAACCATCACTGATCCACCCCCATGTTTCGCTCTGAAACAGTCTGGGTGGTACAATTCTTTGGGGCGTCTCCACACCGTAACTCTCCCAGATGTGGGAAAGACAGTGAAGGTGGACTCATCAGAGAACAATACATGTTTCACATTGTCCACAGCCCAAGGCACCATTTTCGCTGCAGGCACCATTGAAACAGACGTTTGGCATTGGCACGAGTGACCGAAGGTTTGGCTATAGCAGCCCGGCCGTGTACATTGACCCTTTGGAGCTCCCGAAGCACAGTTTTGGTGGAAACAGAAGAGTTGAGGTGCACATTTAATTCTGCAGTGAGTTGGGCAGCTGTGGTTTTATGTCTTTTGAAAACAATCTGGGTTTGCACCCGGACATCCCTTTCAGACAGCTTCCTCTTGCGTCCACAGTTACTCCTGTTGGGTGTGGTTCGTGCTTCTTGGTGGTGTTCTACCGTGGCTCTTGATGCATCACAAAGACTTGCTGTCTTGGTCACAGATGCGCCAGCGACACGCGCACCACCAATTTCACTCTGCTCTTACTGGTTGAATGTGCAATCAATGAAGATTGGGCAACCGGCCTGGTCGAATTTAGCCATAAAACCTCCACCACTGAATTGGCCAGTGTTTCAGTTTCATTGTTCATTCCCTGTAAATCAAAGCATGTCTATGCTATTTTGTTAAAATATATAGATGATTTCTTAAAGAATACGCATTTCAAATAGTATGATAGGCATAATTTAATTCATTGCCATAATTTATTGTATTATTTTATTTAAATTTTACTATGACAGCAAGTAATGCTACTTTTTTACTATGACAGCAACATGGAGTCGACACCACCATATCCCGAATGGGTTAACACCCCAGCTGCTCAGCAACAATGGAAAGAAATCGTTTCATTATCACGACAGAACAGGGCAAAAATGGCTTCACTTCTCCAAACAGCCATATCAGAGTTTAACCTCTCAGGTACCTCACATGGATTTTCTGCAATAGTCAACAAGTAAAGACTTTGTCCATTAACTTTCCTTATTTGGCAAAAAAAGGACATTGCAAGATTAACACGTCATATTTTTATTCAATCCACAATTTATTTAAAAACTAAATCTGTATCAGACTTTCCAACCTTTAAACATTTAAGCACAGAGTGTGCCTGGACATACGGTACTCCAAACTGTTAAAGGGTTAACCAAACTAGATTTTAAATTCTTCCATATTAACTGAGACACACCCCTTTCCTCCATCTCACTCTGGTATTGTGGTGTTAGCCTGTCCTCACCATGCACGAAAACTGACCTCAGTGTGAGAAAGTTTAAAACATGGTTGCTCTAGTCAGGTGTCCATTAGCAATGAGTTTTGTAGCTGCAGTGTTGATATCTGGACTAAGCTGATTTTCTTGCATCTTTTAAATATTAATTGATGTTTCTATGTGAGTAATAATTGAATAGTCTCCTCGGAACTGAGTTTTGCCCAGTAGCATTTTATAATTTAAGCAGACCATTTAAGCATGATTAATATTGTAATTAAAAATCTGTCCAGTAGGTAGCAGCATGGTTCTATTATTTAAAAAAATAAAATAAATAATAATAATAATAATAATAATAATAATAATGTTATTACAGTATACAAATGCAACAACATTTTTCGCTGACATCTGCATTTTTTTTTCTTATTGTGTATTACAGGCACATTTTCAAAGATTAATGTATACCGAGGCTACAGTAGCTGTGACCTCTATCCCGACGGCACAACCAAGGCATCATTAACCCATGCATTCAATGGGAAGGACTTTTTAAGTTTAGATATTGACAATAAGAGGTACATTGCCTCTGTTCCTGAAGCCCTCAAATATAAACGTGTCAGCGGTGAGGATATAATCTTTCTTGAAAGAGTCTTGTCATTCTACAAAAACACCTGCTTTGACCGCCTTAGGATGTTCTTAGAACATGCTCCTCATGTCAGCGTGAAGAAGGGTAAGAAATGTGTCAGAGAAATGTATAACTTATGTAAGTGCATCAGGGTCTTAACATATATATATATATATATATATATAATATGAGGGGAAATACGAATTCGGACTTGTATTTAGACTTTCTGACTATTTCCAGTGCATATAGCCACGTCGAGATTACACACAATGTCTTTTTGTATGAAGAAAATATTTTATATAAAATATATTTATGTACCGCAACATAATTAGTATATTCTCATATTTTATATTTATTAGTTCAAAGAGAAAAGACGTTATATATCTAAATGAATATAGGCACTGGAAGTATATCAAACAGCTAAACAGTAGTGTCTAAATACTTTGTACCTCTGTATTATTTCATTATAAATTAATTATTTTATATAAATTGTAATTAATTGTTTAATTATTGTACTGATTTTATGTATATTATACATGAACATTATTCTGCATTGTATAGATTATTTTGGAGATTATTTGCATTATTCTATACTATATATATATATATATATATATATATATATATATATATATATATATATATATATATATATATTATACTAATTATATACAGTAAATTATTGCACGTTACAAAGAGAATCATTCTAATCATACAGAACAGACACCATGCCTATATTACGTAGATGACATACTGTAAAGATATTCGGTTGTTGTTGTTGTTGTTGTTGTTGTTTTAGCTCCACAGATGGGTATATTTGAGAAGCAGACAATGGGTTCCACCATCCTCACCTGTCATGTGACTGGGTTTTACCCCAGAGCGGTGCAGGTGAAGTGGATTGGAGCAGATTTACAGCTCATAGATATTGAAATGAATGATATTCTGCCTAATGGTGATGGTACATATCAGACCAGAATAAGTGTGATCAGACCTGAAGAGAACAAAGGAGATCATCGCTACAGCTGTGTAGTGCATCACAGCAGCCTCAGAGAGGGAAATATTACAGTCATCTGGGGTATGAACTCACATTTAATTTAAATTATATTTTGTTTCAAACAATTGATCTGGGTTATGATTCAGGGTGTGATATTATTATTATTATTATTATTATTATTATTATTATTATTATTATATCAGTATCATCTTGACTAAAATCTGTAATCCAGTATAATATGGTGTGTATATCATTGTTTTTTCTGTATACTACGCCTGCCAGTAATATAGACATTGGTATCCTTTCCAGGTGTATACCATTTCTTCATTGTTTTCTAATTACTGTACATAGATAGGAAATACTTTGCTGTATCATTTTTCATATCATATATCACAATTTATATCATATATCATATCAGCATTTGATGTTAGTTGTTGTCTATTTGGTTTATTATATGATATGCATTTAATAACATGTTCAGGTAGATTATTATATTTGTCTTTTTCTCTCTAAAAAGTTATATTTAAAAAAAAAACATTTATATTTTTCATTTGTAGTTAAAGAAGAGAACCCCTTCAGGCTTCCTGTCTGGATTACCCTAAGCTGCATTTTCATTCTCACTGTAGTTGGACTTGTAATACGGTGGCTAAAGTGTAGGTGAGCAATTAAACCCCAACAAGCAGTTAACACCTGTGATCAGTATGAATCAGTACTGACCTTTTGCAATCATGTGACTACCACCATGTCTGATAAGAGTAGCCTAGCAATTGATAGCTTCTCTTCTGCTGATTTTTTTCATAATGTTGTGTTGGACTTTGCAACTTAATGCATGTGGAAGAATATTAATTTGCACGTTAATGTTTGTTCAGTCTGTGTATCTGTTGCAAATGAGACGATGCTATGGAATACCCGTGCTTTACACATCATGAAATTTTAAGCTTTCTAATTCATTCTGTAACGACCTGTTCCAGGGTTGAATCACAAATAGTGTAAAATGGAAAACTAGTGCTATGTAGTGTGTAAAATCCCTTGTTATACCCTTGTTATAGTGCTTGATCCGGGGTTAGGGAGGGACTTGGGATTCAGCCTTGTGTTAGAAGCTAGTTAGCATTGTAGCTCGTGTTAGCACAACAAGGATAGTTCAAAGGCAATTCAGAACATCCTGGAAGCAGTTACTAAGGAGACAAATTGTTGTTTAAGATGTCATAACCTTATCAGATGTGTTTGTTTCTTTTTGTTTTTTTTTTCATTGTAGCTGAATGTACTACAATGACTGGTTTTGGATGTGGATTCTGGCACTAGCATCTGGTAAGTAACGTCCCTTTTGTGGGCGTGGCCATGGCTGACAAATGTTGTGAAGTCACATGCAGAAGGTCAATCACTTTCTGTTGATTGCAAAGAACTAATCCCGACACTGAATGCAAAACAGGCTATAAAAATGAATTACAATCTTCCACAAGGATTTGCTGTACATGCTAAAACTTTGTTCAGGTCTTAACTTTCTTACTAGCCATCTTCAACATGATTAATAAATTCTGTCTTTTGTTGTTCTTGCTCTTGTTCTTCACAGCCACTGGGGAAACAGTATGACTACTCAAGAGGACCCCCTCAAGAGACCTGACCTCAGACCTAGCCGTCTAGCCGTTCACTAAGGTCAACCTAAATAAGAATGAGAATTATTGTGTTTCTGGAATCATTTTTGCCTCAGGCTCAGTCTAACCAACAATTTAGCCTTAAAGCTACCTTGCCATATCAAATTATTTACAGAAAACCAGCTTACAAAGACATAAAGATACAACTTCAACAGAAGCACTTGTTCATGTTACTGCATTTTGCTTTGACATGAAAGCAAAGAGAAGTTTACTTTTAGTAAGAAACTGTCAAGTATATTTAGTATTGATTGGAGTAATTATTTTGAATATTTCAGTATTTCTGGGTATTTTAACTTAGATTTGACAGGAAAGCCCATCTACTATCTTTCTTACTGTACATACAGTATGAGCCATATCAGTTTCACTGTAGCTAATGCATAATATGTTGTAAGATATCTGAGTATAATTCAGGAGCTCTTCCAGGAAGGTGGTTTAAGATTGACGATTTTACCCATATTGTTTTTCGGTGCTTGGTCTGCCATGCTTTATTTGTTTATTTAAATGTATTTAACGTATTCATTTATGTAAAGCAATATATTTTTTGACTATTTATATTATACACACCTCACTCCTTGACTTTCATTTCTAGCTGAATATTGGCGACTGTTATCGTTTTTACTTCTGCCATTAGGAGGCAGTAAAACTGCCTCGTTTATCAGGTTTACACAGTAACCTTGTTCACACAAAACAATGAATATTCCCTTACTGTATGCAGTATTAACTCTGACGACTTTTGATGTTTTATTAGTGTTTATTTTTTATCGCTTGTGGATCAAATGAAACAGGCTGAACAGTTTTATTGACTCCTTCAGCATAAATGAGTTATGATCAAACCTCTTATTCCTCACATTGCGAACTGCATACTGTCTGTGCTTGGTGATTGGTGGTGGGTGTCGGGTTGTCAGAATTCACATCACACCCTTGTGATATGACTCATAGTAAAAATCATGCGATAACAATACAGCCTACAGGGAGAGAGAGAGAGGTGTTGGTTTAGCATTCACTTTGATCAACACCAGCATTGTCGCCCAGCACACACTCATGATAGATTTCTGTGTTGTTAGAACGCCACCTGCTGTGGCAGGGGCAGGGGCACGACTAGGTTCATGACTAGACTACTAATCGGAATATCATGAGATCTAACCCCATCACCATCCCATCTTGGCCTAGTGAGCCCTTGAACAAAGCCCTTAACCCTCAACTGCTCAGATGTATAATGAGTTAAATGTAAATTACCCTGCGTAAGGACATTTTACAACATTTTGGAAACTGATTGATATAAAGATGAGAGAACCATCTCATTAGTCTACTTCCTCAGAGCTCTGCTTCCATGCACTCCTGCTTTTGCTTTACTTTTTGTGTTTCATTTGGGAAATGGTTGCACTATTGTCTGTTTTATCTGTTGATGTTGTTGTTTTTTTTTCCTTTTGTCTGCAATTTTAATACATGAAATCATCAAATGGATTCTATATTAATTAATGTTATTTTTTATTATTATTTTATTTGTCTTCATTTACTGTAAATGCGCTATGTTTACAAATACATATACATATATTGTATACATACTGTTATGAAAAAAAATAATTTTAGAAATAAGAATTGTCTGAGGTTTTTATTTGTTTGAGTTTATTTATTTATATATATATACACACACACACACACACACACACACACCTGTATGTATGTGTGTATTTTTTATTTTATTTAAAAAATCTTTTTACAATAATTAATATTAATAAATTGTCAAATGGTATAAAAATAACTTCCAAAAACTTTCCATAATACAGCATTCCTAGTGCCAAGGTTTTAGTAATTGCTGTAATTTAAGATGCACTGTAGAACTTTTTTTTTTTTTTTTTTTTTTTTTTTTTGGATTTGCTTCCAGGGAAGATTGTGTCCCCGGTGTGGTGTTTTGGTGTGCAGGTACAGCACAATGTCCTCTTCTTCCCATTTTTGAATCTTTTACCCTCCCAGCTCAAATGCTTTAAAACCATTGGATGGTAAAATTGTATTTTTGGGTTGTGGAACAACTTACTCCATGTAAACAAGGAGAGAAACATGGCGTTCTGCAACCGAAGCTGTAGTAATTTTGCACGCCACCTTGCACGTGTTTCTCATCATTGAGGGGAAAAAAATAATAATAATACAGATTGAGCAACATACCTGAGGTTATTTCAGCAAAGCTTCAGTGTGAGCTTCTTTTAAGCCACATCCTGTCATACTTACATAAGTTTGATGGATGGAAGAACTAGTGAGTGGAGCTAATACTGATTAAATGATTACAAATGTGACCTACAGAAACACCTACAGGATGGCTGTATGTCCTGAGAGATGCATGGAAAATCAATCGATGTAATCAGTCCAAATGCCCCAGTATATACAGTGCATCACAGATTTATGTCCCCCACCCCCCCACCCGCAATGCGAATGCAGTGTGGTTACATAAATACGTAAGCTGGACTTCAGCTCAGAGATGAATGACGTCTTTGTGTGAGAGCAACACCCTCATCATCAGCTGCACACTGGGACAGGCACGAACTGTGCAGAACAGTCTAATGGTCATGAGGGAAATTATACAAACACATGTCAATGCTAATGGGACATTTTTCATATAATTTGCATCATTTGGTTTGGAGTGTTGCCACTATTTTGTAATTGTTTACAATGCCATCACTATTTTACATATTTCTCTAGCACTAAATGTAATAAAAAAATGAATTAAATGTTATATCTCCAGGTTTATTTTTATTAGGGTGTTTTGCATACAATACAGTAGATGCATTTTGCATTTTATACATGGCTGAGTAAGGATGTTCTAATGATTTCATTCATTTTTAAAGTCAATGTTTTACTTTCAGACTATAATTTATTTAACAGCAGTGCACTTTTAAATTGATCTCACTAGTCAAAATGGGACCTTTAATATATAATAACAGAACACAGTTTACTGTATTTCTCTGTATAATCCCCTGATACACTAATGCACTTATCCTAGAGTGTTACTAGTGCCTGTATACAGTACCATCAAGTTTTCTCAGTACGCCGGAGCCATGATCAGACTGTTTGTTTCATTTCTGAAACACTGACCTCCCAGGAACTCCTTTGAAGTCTCAAACACGTGGTCAGGATTGTCACTCCCAAATGTTCAGCCTTCTTTAAAACGTTGGTACGAATCAAATGTTTTACTACAGGGAAGTGTGAGCTTGAGAGCTGTGGTACTGTGATTTCGTTTTTAAGAACCAGTTGGCAATCCTTGTTTTCCATCCCTGAATGCTGTTTTGTTAGCAATGAAGTTCATTTGCACCCATCATGGTACTTTGCATACAGGATACACCCTGGTCAACCTGACACTTATGTAGAATCACTCAAATTTTCCAACCGCACAAAACCTGAATTCACAGCTTTACCTGTTGACATCTGACCCCACCAACTTCATCGTTCTTCATTCATTCATCTCCTATACCACTTATCAAAGGGCATTTGGAGCCTATCCCAGGAGACTTGGGGCACAAGGCAGGGTACCAATTCATTACAGGTTACACACACACACTCACACTCTTTCAAATAGGGACAATTTGGGAACACCAATTTGCATGTGCGAGGAAACCCACCAAGCACAGGAAGAACATCTAAACTCTACACACAAACCCAGGGTAGGAATTGAACCCAGACCCTGGAGCTGCAAGAAGGCAGTGCTAATCTCTTAGCCACCGTGCCGCCAAACTTCATCGTATGAATACATTGTGTAAGGCCCAGATGGAAGCAATTACTTCAGAAAGACCACGACGATCTGTGACATGCCTTACACTGAGAGGTTGCGGTAGAAAATGAATGAACATCCTCTGAACAATCAGCATTTAACAGCACCGTGATGTAAAAGTTAAAATCATGATTATTAAATTTGTCCCTAACGTTTTTTTAGCAACCAAAAAAGCAAAACAAAACAAAACAAAACATGGGTTTAAAATCCCTCCCATGGAGACTTAACCCAAGTGACGCTGCTAATTCCTGAAATGATTTAGAACATTATGGCACTCAGTCTAAACTCTGATGAATGCCCACAGTGTTCAGCACGCGACACACCGAACCAAAACACAAAAGGTCTTCTGAGGTCTCGACAAGGTCTTAATCTGTGGAAACCAGGTATGTTCTGTTACTCAGTTACGCAACATGTTATAAATAAAAGCTGTTATGATTAGAAATGTGGTTTTTATCCCATGTTCATTTAGATGAAGGGACCGAACAGAGGCCGAGAAACTGTTACAGGTTACAATACTCACAGATTGACAAGTTGAAGGACCACTTGCGCACTTGCCAAGTACTGGATAAGTAATAACAATTAATGTACAGGATGATGAAAACATACTGTAGATATCCTTTATTGTGGCCAATCACATGCACATACTGTATGTCAGTTATTCTCACTGGATTATATTGTGTATATAAAGGCAGATGAAACAAGATGCAAGTGTGTGAAATCGCCATTGGTTTGTACTAAGGGGTAAACTGTATATGTTACACAAGAGTTATAACCATAGGCCAGAGCAAGGGTCACTAAACAGTCAGGAATCATCAAAAAGGGAACGTCATCATAAACGAAATAAAAACAAACCAAGGAAAAAAAAGGAACAAGAGGTCAAGCTCAGGAAATACTACATTATACTGTAGCTAGGGAGCTAAGAAACAAGAACACAGGATTCATGCAAATTCTAGGAAGTCGAGAAATAAGGCACAAGCACATAAAACTATGATAAAAAAGACAAGTATATAATAAGATAGATAAAGAGGAAAGTCAGGACCAGAGTGATTGAGAAGGAACAGCATTCTATAGATATAGGCTTATAGGTTTATTTCTTATTATAACTTGAATGACATTGAACTGAAGTTTATGTCATTGGATAGATCCCTACACTGGGTTACGTGGTTATTAAATACCATTTGGAGGTGTGTTTTTTGGGAATTAACCCATATATCTAAGAAACAGATTGCTCCTTAGTTTTCACTCAAAAACAAACTCCCTTTATTCCTCTACATAATCCCCTGCTACACTAATGCACTTATCTCAGTGTTTCACTAGTGCTCGGACACCATCAAGGTAGAAAGTTTCCTCAGTTCATCTGAGCCATGACTGGAATGGCTCCCTCATGTCTGAAACGCCGGCCTCCCAGGAACTCCTTTAATGGCCCAAACATGTGGAATTGCCTTGGATTAAGTTCTGTATTGGGGATATGCCTGTAACTCTCAGCTGTGTTCCAGTAATGTGCAAGTGGTATCGGTGAGTGTTCTCTTCTGCAAGTTGGCGACAATGATCAGGTGTTCCACCCACCAAATGTTCACCGGAATGACAACAGTGGGAAGCAGTGAGCCTCCTTAGACGAGATCATCATAAAACATTTGCACCAATCGAAGTCTTACTGCGGTTAAAAGTCTCATCACCGTTCTGTGCTTCTTAATTGACATGAAATTTCGATACAAGTCTCAGTTTGATTCGAATGCCCCTTGTTTTTCATCTCCCCCTTTTGGTCAGGTCAAACAAACAGAAGAATATTGAATAAAGATTTAAAATGAAAACTATGTAAATTCATAACAGATATCAGGAATAATAAGTACATTTTAGTTGGATACTCCAGCCTTTATGGTTCAACACTGCTTATTTTTCCTATAATTATAGAAGTCTTTAAAAAAAATGTTTTCATTGTAATATTGTGAGAAATATTCAAAGGTTATGAAACTATTATGATGTATTATGACTGATATAATTTCCCAACATACCAAGCGAAAGGCTCACAGGGGACACATAATCCTCTTCACAACAGTTGGGAAGCCTGCAGGATAATTGTTCTCAGTGCCAGTCCTGAGAAACGACTGCAGTGTTTTCCCTGCAATCACACACCTGATTCAACCCATGAGCTCCTTATCAGCATCTGTGTGGGAAAACAAACCAGGCAGTCCTCACAACCCGTGATGCTGTATAGAGACACACAGGTCGATGAACGGTCAATACTGTAACAGTGCAATACTTTCCTTTATTTTGTTTTGTCCTGGCTTTGATATGATTATAATCTATTTTATCACTTTGAACATGATATGCTTTAGCCTTAGAAGCTGGTCCTACCCTTAAGGCATAACATAAAGCTCTTACAAGAGGCATTAAATGAAAGTCTCTGATCAAATGTAGATGCTTAAAGATGTTTATGAAAAGTATATGCAAAAAGTTTGTCCAAGTCTGTAAATCCGCCATGTGTCGAGCATCTCACTCTCCCTACTCCCTGGCACTCATTGTCTCTACAGCTGTTGAACTCCTAATTCGATTGCTGACCTCATAATCTGCCCATTCGCTGGGATTTTTTTCCCCTCTCTTTTCATTCCAGTCCGTTCCCATGACCTCGAATGATGCACAAGCGCAGGAAGGTTTCGACCCATTAAGAGTATCACTGTAGGATATATTTTACCCAAGGGCAGAGACTGCACTATCAAGTCAAGGACCATATGGACCAAGCCAAGTATAGCCATTAAGAAATACTTTACTAGACTTTATGAAAGTAATTATTTTGGAAATTTCATTTTCAAATGTTGGTTCATTTTGCAGAATTTTAATCATGTTTGTGCTTTTTGAGGCAACACTGTGCGTCTGTGTCTATACCAATTTAGTTTGTATACAGGGTGACCATGGGGTCTATCCCAGGAGATAACGTACACCCTGGACACAGTGTCCATCCATCACAGGGCACACAGAATCATTCATGCACTATGGGCCAGAGACACCCAGGGAAAACCCATTAAGCATGGGGAGAAACTTCATATACACAGACCCCAAGGCGGGAATCGAACCCAGACACTGGAGGTGAAAGGCAACAGTGTTATCCCAATGCTGTAGAAGCAATTTGGTTAGTTGAAACATAAAGGAGGTTATGAAACAATCACTGGCTGACACCTTAATCATGTCTTCAGAACAAAGTCTTAAAAGATCTTTGGTCTTTGATCAAATTCCGTTTTACAGACTGCAAAATACATTTTACCATGGTATGGCATGGTAATTCTATTGCACCTGCACCATTGTGTATTTGACAGTAGCAGGGTACTCCTTGATTGGCTGATATAGTACATGTACCAAACTATGGTACATTGGTACATGGAACAAGCTTCTACCATGTATCGTAGTATGGTTCTATGGAATACCTAACTGGACAAAAATATGTTCTATATTACTACAAGTATTACACCATGCCAGTGTTATAAACACACTGTATATAATAATATGTATGAAAAGAACATATTAGCTCCTGTGGTACCCAATAAGTACCATGGTATTCACCAAAGTACAATGGTATGTGTCATAGTACTACCACGGCATCCACTGAAGTCCTACAGTGTCTGCCATGATGATGTCTGACGTACCAGAGTAATGAAATGTACAGTACCCCAATTTATTTAATGTTTACAATGATTTTTATTTTATTTTACTTGTAATCAATTATACCTAAACTAAACTATATAAATTGACAGTATATCACCCTAATGGAGATTAGAGCATGATCAGTGAAGCTGAACGGTAGTGTCAGCTGTGTCTTCTTCACGCTCAGTTAATTATCCTTCACAGTCCAACTCTGTCCACTCATCTCTCTCATGGACTGCCGATGATGACTCAGGGCTTCTACATGCCCCGCAAGCAGATTTCCAACGCAGAGGCACTGCGTAATCCCTAACTTCCTTCCGCTTATTTCCTTTCATCACCTGAATGTTTCCACTCCCTCCCCTCCACTGCTCCTTCACTCATTCATCAGGCATTCACTCGGTTGAGCTTTCGGGTAAAATCCAGGGTTATTTTTGTATCTGAGATCCTTGAGCCATCTGAATAAATCCAGGTTATTTTAAGAATTTAAATCCCACACTAATAGGTTTAACACAACGTACAAAACACTGTCACACAGCAGGCTTCATTCTGGTGAAATCACACAGAAAGTCAATGAACTGGTAACGGATTTGGTAACTGTACACTATATGGACGAAATATTTTTTGGCCAAACTTGCAATAACATTGTATCCAAATACATGTACTTATACAATATGGAGTTGGTCCCATTTTTGCAACGTCCACTCTTCTCGGAAGGCTGTCCACAAGATTTTGGAGTAATTCTGTGGGAATACATGCCCATTCATCCTGTAGATCATTTATGAGTTGGCAATCTCCATTCCAGTTCATCCCAAAGGTGCTCGATGGGGTTGAGGTCAGGGCTCTGTGTTTGGGTCAGTCAAGTTCTTCCACACAGAACTCATCAAACCACCAGCTTATAAATAACACTTGAAAAAAACTGAGTATATACATTTATTTATGATCTTTTAGTAATGTCTGATGTCATTTTTCAGAACGACGGAAGTATAATAAAACAGTATTAGTTCTTGAGAACTGATAAAGTGTGGATTTTTAAAATATTTTTACTATATATTTTTTACTTATCATCCTTCATCAAGTGGTGCACATATACAGGAGCATGCAGTCATAGCATCTGTAGGCTGGCCTTGTGCTTCTGGGGCAGTTCTGACCCTATGAGGCACAACTTTATAAGACCTCTGGAGGTGTGCTGTAGTGTCTTAGTGCACGGGACTTAGTGGTGGATTGTGGGTGCTGTGGGTTGCGTCTTTGTCTCGGACAATCCATGAATGCTTGCTCAGACTGAGATCTGAAGAATGTGGAGGTCAGATCATCAACCTTGAACTCGTTGCCTGCTAAGCCCCGTTTGCGGTAGGCTGTGATGTACTGGGTGTACTAATACCTTTCTATACCTTTCTATCAGCTTTAACTTTTTCAGCCATTTCTGCTTCATTGGCTTTTCTGTGGCATCAAACCTGGCAAGCCGGCCTTTGGTCCCCATAGGCATAAAGTGAGCCTTGGGTGCCCATGATCCTGTCACCAGTTTACTGGTATGTAATTTATGATCATTGTTATTTAATTCACCTGCGGTGGTGTAAATGTCATGGTGTATGTTTCTTTTTATATATGTACATGTGTGATTCACACTCGTCACAACATGAGATTGAAATTAGCCTTGGGGTGTTGAGGTGAAAATTGGTGTGAAACAACTGGAGAAAACATACGGACACCACTGTAACTCCATTATGACTTGATGTATCCGATCCTTCCCCTGTGTTTATCAGGTACATTTTATTCCTCTTTAAAACAGGTTCAAAAATCATAGTACTTTTGTTTTGTTTTTTCCAAAAATTATATATTTATGAAAAAATGTCTTGAAAAATGACTCGATCAGCACTACACCCAGTGGCTAAGGTTTAGGTGGGAATTGAACCCAGGCCTTCTGCATGGCATGTGAGAAATATACACACGTGGACAAAATTGTTGGTACCCTTCGGTCAATGAAAGAAAAACTCACAATGGTCACAGAAATAACTTTAATCTGACAAAAGTAATCATTTTAAAAAATTATATGAATGTTAACCAATGAAAGTCAGACATTGCTTTTCAACCATGCTTCAACAGAATTATTTTAAAAAAAATTAACTCATGGAACAGGCCTGGACAAAAATGATGGTACCCCTAACTTAATAGTTTGTTGCACAACCTTTTGAGGCAATCACTGCAATCAAAGGATTCCTGTAACTGTCAATGAGACTTCTGCACCTCTCTGCAGGTATTTTGGCCCACTCCTCATGAGCAAGCTGCTCCAGTTGTTTCCGGTTTGAAGGGTGCCTTTTCCAGACAGCATGTTTCAGCTCCTTCCAAAGATGCTCAATAGGATTGAGGTCAGTGCCATAGAAGGCCACTTTAGAATAGTCCAATGTTTTCCTCTTAGCCATTCTTGGGTGTTTTTAGCTGTGTTTTGGGTCATTGTCATGTTGCAAGACCCATGACCTGCGACTGAGACCCAGCTTTCTGACACTGGCCAGCACATTTCTCTCTAGAATCCCTTGATAGTCTTGAGATTTCATTGTACCCTGCACAGATTCAAGGCACCCTGTGCCAGATGCAGCAAAGCAGCCCCATAACATAACAGAGCCTCCTCCATGTTTCACAGTAGGGACAGTGTGCTTTTCTTGATATGCTTCATTTTTCCGTCTGTGAACATAGAGCTGATGTGCTTTGGCAAAAAGTTACATTTTTGTCTCATCTGTCCATAGGACATTCTCCCAGAAGCTTTGTGGCTTGTCAACATGTAGTTTGGCATATTCCAGTCTGACTATTTTATGATTTGTTTTCAACAATGGTGTCCTCCTTGGTCGTCTCCCATGTAGTCCACTTTGGCTCAAACAACGACGGATGGTGCGATCCGACACTGATGTTCCTTGAGCATGAAGTTCACCTTGGATCTCTTTAGAAGTCTTTCTGGGCTCTTTTGTTACCATTCGGATTATCCGTCTCTTTGATTTGTCATCAATTTTCCTCCTGAGGCCACGTTTAGGGAGGTTGGCTACAGTCCCATGGATCTTAAATTTCTGAATAATATGTGCAACTGTAGTCACAGGAACATCTAGCTGCTTGGAAATGGTCTTATAGCCTTTACCTTTAACATGCTTGTCTATAATTTTCTTTCGAATCTCCTGAGACAACTCTTTCCTTCGCTTCCTCTGGTCCATGTTGAGTGTGGTACATACCATGTCACCAAACAACACAGTGACTACCTGGAGCCCTATATATAGGCCCACTGACTGATTACAAAATTGTAGACACCTATGATGCTAATTAGTGAACACACCTTGAATTAACATGTCCCTTTGGTCACATTATTTTCAGTATTTTCTAGGGGTACCATCATTTTTGTCCAGGCCTGTTCCATGAGTTTATTTTTTTTTAATAATTCTGTTGAAGCATGGTTGAAAAGAAATGTCTGACTTTCATTGGTTAACATTCATAGATTTTTTTTAAATTATTACTTTTGTCAGATTAAAGTTATTTATGTGACCATTGTGAGTTTTTCTTTCATTGACCGAAGGGTACCAACAATTTTGTCCACGTGTGTACCACTGTGCCACCAATGGCCAACAATAGTGATATTATTATTATATATTTTCTGTTAATTGAGTAGGATAATAATAATTATAATATTATTTGTAATATTTTTTGGACAGTTATAGTTTTGGATCATTCTGTAATTCTGAGAAATAACAATACCTGTTCCAATCTGTGGACCTGCAATGAATTCTGTAAAAGTTTTTTTTTTTTTTTAAACATAAGATCATTTACTGTAGATGGTTGTTGCTTTCAAGACAAGGTCAAGAATGTTCTCTCGCCTACTGTACTATTGCAATAACATATTAAAGTTTCCCAACTTGTTCTTTCCACATATGTGGTTTGTACTGTAGGAAATACTAAATGAAGAAAAACACATTGCAAAATCACAGGGTTAAAGTATCAAATTGAGATTAAACACCGTAGGAACTTCCTTTTGTTCACTAAAAGCTGGAAGCATTTTATGACATAACTTATACACAGCATGTGAGCACAAGAATGTCAGGAATGCAGCTGGTTTGAGTTCTTCCTCAATCCTGTCATGTGTTTTACAATGTCACTGGCGAAAAAAATGTGAAATGGGATGTATTGAAAATCGGACTGGATTGTTGAATTTATTCAGTGGGGCATTCATTTCTATTCATCTCTTAAATAAAAAACATCATTTTCTAGCATAGTTAATTACAAAATTCTTACTAATTTGAATTAATCAGAATTCTTACAGATTTATTTTAATGTAAATAAATATTGCCTACATTTAAGATCATAATGATAGTTTTATATTAATAATAATAAGTTAATAATTTCATAAAGAGAAATATTCAATAATATTACCAGAGAAATTGAATGCATCGGGCCAACATACAATGTATAATTTTTAATAGGTACTGTAATTACTGTAGCTGTTTCTCTATAGATCAAAATGGCCATACACACGTGGACAAAATTGTTGGTACCCTTCGGTCAATGAAAGAAAAACTCACAATGGTCACAGAAATAACTTTAATCTGACAAAAGTAATAATAAATAAGAATTCTATGAATGTTAACCAATGAAAGTCAGACATTTCTTTTCAACCATGCTTCAACGGAATTATAAAAAAAATAAAATAACTCATGGAACAGGCCTGGACAAAAATGATGGTACCCCTAACTTAATAGTTTGTTGCACAACCTTTTGAGGCAATCACTGCAATCAAACGATTCCTGTAACTGTCAATGAGACTTCTGCACCTCTCTGCAGGTATTTTGGCCCACTCCTCATGAGCAAGCTGCTCCAGTTGTTTCCGGTTTGAAGGGTGCCTTTTCCAGACAGCATGTTTCAGCTCCTTCCAAAGATGCTCAATAGGATTGAGGTCAGGGCTCATAGAAGGCCACTTTAGAATAGTCCAACGTTTTCCTCTTAGCCATTCTTGGGTGTTTTTAGCTGTGTGTTTTGGGTCATTGTCCTGTTGCAAGACCCATGACCTGCGACTGAGACCCAGCTTTCTGACACTGGCCAGCACATTTCTCTCTAGAATCCCTTGATAGTCTTGAGATTTCATTGTACCCTGCACAGATTCAAGACACCCTGTGCCAGATGCAGCAAAGCAGCCCCAGAACATAACAGAGCCTCCTCCATGTTTCACAGTAGGGACAGTGTTCTTTTCTTCATATGCTTCATTTTTACATCTGTGAACATAGAGCTGATGTGCCTTGGCAAAAAGTTCGATTTTTGTCTCATCTGTCCATAGGACATTCTCCCAGAAGCTTTGTGACTTGTCAACATGTAGTTTGGATTATTCCAGTCTGGCTTTTTTATGATTTGTTTTCAACAATGGTGTCCTCCTTGGTCGTCTCCCATGTAGTCCACTTTGGCTCAAACAACGACGGATGGTGCGATCTGACACTGATGTTCCTTGAGCATGAAGTTCACCTTGGATCTCTTTAGAAGTCTTTCTGGGCTCTTTTGTTACCATTCGGATTATCCATCTCTTTGATTTGTCATCAATTTTCCTCCTGCGGCCACGTCCAGGGAGGTTGGCTACAGTCCCATGGATCTTAAATTTCTGAATAATATGTGCAACTGTAGTCACAGGAACATCTAGCTGCTTGGAAATGGTCTTATAGCCTTTACCTTTAACATGCTTGTCTATAATTTTCTTTCGAATCTCCTGAGACAACTCTTTCCTTCGCTTCCTCTGGTCCATGTTGAGTGTGGTACATACCATGTCACCAAACAACACAGTGACTACCTGGAGCCCTATATATAGGCCAACTGACTGATTACAAGATTGTAGACACCTGTGATGCTAATTAGTGGACACATCTTGAATTAACATGTCCCTTTGGTCACATTATTTTCAGTATTTTCTAGGGGTACCATCATTTTTGTCCAAGCCTGTTTGAGTTTATTTTTTTTTAAATAATTCTGTTGAAGCATGGTTGAAAAACAATGTCTGACTTTCATTGGTTAACGTTCATAGAATTTTTATTTATTATTACTTTTGTCAGATTAAAGTTATTTCTGTGACCATTGTGAGTTTTTCTTTCATTGACCGAAGGGTACCAACAATTTTGTCCACGTGTGTGTAGTAAAATTAGGCTTACAAGTTCATTATTAATTATTGAACTTAAGTAATTAAATAGACGTTTTAGTTTAGCAGTGATCCTCTAGACGCAAAGGGAATGTAATGGTTATTACCACCATAAAACACATAACTTTATATAAAAACGTGAATAACAAAAGAGAAAAACACAACAAACAGCGCATATTGAGAAATCCACATGTTCCATGAACGTTAAAGCTCCTTGCAGTGAAACACATGATTCATTAGATCGCAACAATAAAGTCACACTCCCTTACAGCAGTCTGCCCATGTGAGCTCACTTTCCCACTGAGAACTCGTTTCCAACAGCCAAGTCGCTTCAGCACTTTAAAATAGATGTATGATGGGACAAGCATGTCATCAGCTAGGGCACTGGGCAGGTGTCTAGCAAGTCCCTGTGGTTTAAAAAAGAAAATGTTTTGCTGTGTCTCAGTGCTGGGTCATGTGACTAATGCCAGGTCTTCTGCTGTATGAAGCATAATTACACAGCCTGAACAAAGGGGATGGAGTTATGATCCAACAGTGTCTGTCATTAGGGACTTAACATGCACTAATGATGATGCAGATATGAAGAGACAAGTTTAAGACGATCCTGAGCTTCTGTAAAGACTGTACCAGACTGACTGACATGTAATAAGGTCTCACTTTTACTAGTATAAAATACTCTTAGATAGATAAATGGATAGACAGAAGAATGAATAGACTGGTGGATATATATATATATATATATATATATATATATATATATATATATATATATATATATATATATATATATATATATATATATATATATATGTGTGTGTGTGTGTGTGTGTGTGTGTGTGTGTGTGTGTGTGTGTGTGTGTGTGTGTGTGTGTGGATGAATGAATCGACTCATGAAGATATGAGTGGACAGCCTGATGGACAGACAGACAGAAAGACAGACATTTAGACAGACTGGTGGATAAACATACGTATAGACAAATGGATGAATGGACAGATAGGTGAATGTTTGGTAGATAGATAGACAACCTGATGATAGTTGAATAGACACACAGAAGGTGGGTGGATGGATGAGTGGGCGGACTGATTAACGGGTTCATATTGATGTTCAGACAGACAGACGAGGAACTCTGAAAAAGTAACCATTGATGAGTAATTTAGATAAACATTTGTTTATCATGACAGTGAAAACTCAAAATAACACAGGATGTGCTGGGGTGAAGGTGATTGGTCCTATAAAAACATGTTGATTATAACTGCTGGGTGGATACGATTCATTTAAAGTTAGCAAGTGATTCAGAAGTCATTTCCTGTTCCTTATTATATCTGATGATCTGTTTTTCCCTCACTGTGTTTTCTGATTTATGACATTATGAGAGCAATACACAACACTTTCTTTTAATAGAAATGAAGCACAGTGCGAGATACTTCGGCTATGGTGTCATGGTTCTCAATGTGACTCTCAATTTTTATATGATCTTGTGAAGACAAATAACGAAGGGAAAAAATGAATCTTCAATTCTAACTTCAATAATGGAAAAAGCAACGTTGCTGTTCTTTATTTTTGTTTGTTTGTTTTTGCATAAATGATAATGAAGCATAAATGTAGCATAAAATCTGATTTATTGAAAAGGGGTGTTCAAGTCAAATTGGGACTTGTGAAAAAAAACTATTGACATTCAAAGAAGATCACTGCAGTTGTTTCTGTGAATATTCAGTGAGCGGAAGGCCTGGTCCTTGAAAATCGACTTCCGGAATACACACAATCATTTACAAACACCACTTGTATACTAAAGGAACTTGAATGGAAGTTATTGCCACATCCCCCGTACAGTGCTGGCCTCACTCCTTTCCACTCAAGTCCTTTCCACATGTTTGGGACATTAAAGGAGTTCCTGGGAGCCCACTGTTTCAGACATTAAGCAGGCAGTCCAATCATGGCTCTGGCGTACAGAGAAAATTTTCTATCTTGATGGTCTTACTCTCATAACTGTGTTCTGTTATTCTGCACAATGCAAAAATCTGAGCCCCCCTTGTATGAATGTCTGACTAGTGAGCTGAAGTTATTGTCACAGAGCAGTTACATGTTTGTGACTCTTGACACAAACAAAAACTAACAAAATTATTGCTGTAAAAATTAAGTTGTATCTGATTACATTAGAGATCTTTGTCTTAATATAACAAGCCACTTAGCATTTTAGGTAGCCTTTAGTTATTTGTTGTTTTAGTATAGTTGGTCTTTCGGCTGCTCCCAGCAAATGGTCACCATAGCAGATCTCCTGGTCCACATATTCAAGCGTGGCACATGTTTTACGCCAGATCCAATCCCTGACGCAACCCTCCCATTTTATCTGGGCCTGGGACCCACACTGCATCCTGTGGCTGGGGTTTGGGCACTGGAACCGCATGGCAGGCCATTGCAGGGCACACGCACATACACTCACTCATTCACACACTATGGGCAATTTTGGAACACCAGTTAGCCTAATCTGCATGTCATTGGACTGTGGAAGGAAACCGGAGTACCCGGAGGAAACCCACCAAACATAGGGAGAACATGCAAACCACACACAGAGAGGGGAATCGAGCCTGACCGGGAATCGAACTAGGACCATTACACCACTGTGCCGCCGTCACTGAGCCACCAGTGCACTTATATTCATTTATTTATTTTATGCTGCTGCCTGCTTTTTGGAGTCAGTGAGTCTGCTGTTTGTCATCAATTTGTCAGTTGCTGAGCAGTTGCTCAGGGTATATCAGTGGAAACAATCTTCCCAGAAAAGAAAGTTCATTTGTCACATTCTCGACTGGGTTAGATTTTTTAAAGCATGTTTATCTGCGTGAAAAATTCCAAGTATTGTAAATCTCATTTGCACGAATAATGCATTTCAAATCTTTTATACTCATATTTGCTTATGTATTGTACTGTATGTTTCTCTCTAAATAAAAAGGGACGGGGATAGTTCGGTGGTTAAGATTAACTGCTGATCGAAAGATCCCAGATTCAAACCACTCTACCACCAAGTTGCCACTGTTGGGCCCTTGAGCCTGGCCGGATAACTGCTTGGCTATATAATGAGACAAAAATTTAAGTCCCTCGGGATAAGGGTTTCTGTCAAATGCTGTAAATATACTGTACTGTATGTTTCCATATACAGTACATACACACTATATCATTGATCACAGATATTCTGAATCTGTCCTGATCCTTCTAGAGGTCTTCTGGAAAAATTCTCTATCCTGGCCAAGTAGGCTTTAAATGTATCTCTGATACAGGGTTAACTTTGGCTTTTGTCCGGCCGTGTGTGTTCCAGAGCGCATACAGGATTCAGGTTAATGAGGAATCATGGTGTTGTTGCTAAGCGTGTTAGCAAGACTTGAACCAGGAATAACATTGGTGAATGCTTGCTGGAGATTCACACTGACACACACACAGTTCCTAGATGTTCAAAAATGTAAGGGTGATGCTATCAAAAACACAGTGGTCTTTTGCAGAAAGTCGCTCTTCGTGTGGACGCTAGTGCTTTCCTTCTTCAGGAGTTGGTTCTGGTTAGCTAAGTTAACTAGCTAGCCAGTTAGAAAGCTCTTTGTATAACTTTAGCTCACTTGTTACAAGGAAGTTGTTATAAACAGCATTGACAAGTGAAAGACATCCGGAGTAACTACAGTGTGTGCGAATAATCTTTCCAAACAACATACATATTTCAATGACATTATATGTAGCCCTTTATGCTAGCTAGCCAGCTGGAGTGAGCAAACCTGAGGAGCACAGTTTTTGAGGGAAGAACAGTTTTAGTAAAAAAATAAATCACAGCTGCTGAAATTTTAAAGTAGACTCAACTGTGTATTGAGATTAAACATACCTTAATGTTGAATTTCCTCTCTCAGAATCACTTCTGGCGCTAGCCTGATTGTGAACATGTTATTCTGCATATACTGTGTGGAGATATTGTGAACATATTAGCAGGCTCATACTACAGCAAGCTAGTTCCCAGAGAAAATGTGTGCAAGTATACACACACACACACAGATGCAAAACAAACCAAAGCACTTACATTAAACAAGCAGCGAGCGGCGTTCACAACACCAGCTGTGTAAAGTGTTCTCTGCATGAGTCGAGCTATTCTTAGTGAAGCGAATGCAGCAAACCATGGGATGCAACAAGCAGGTCATTACTCACACATTCATGGCTGCAAAACACACAACACAAAACAAACACACACAAAAAAATCACAACCGGAACTCCTATTTTAGATCAACACATATCAGAGATCACAGCTGTCGTAAGTCAGATTGGGTCTCTTTGCCAAGCGGGAGTTTTTTTTTCTTCCTGATATGCTATTTAGAGGGCAGCCATTTTGTAGTGCTTTTCATAGTGCTGTTTCCAAAAGTATATTCCCTGAACACAATTTCACCCATAGTTAGCGATCCAATACTGTACATCTAAAAACAAGAACACTGACATGAGCAAGTTTGTTTACATGACAACACTGCACAAACCGCTAAATCCTAAAAATACAGATTACACAGTAAAATATCAACGTACAATTATGCGTTATTTATGTACCTGAAATAATAATTGCAACTTTTCCCAACCATCCAAGAACATTTTGATGCCTTTTCCAGCATGATGGAGCCCCTCGCCATAAGGCGAAAGTGATAACTAAGTGGCTCAGGGAACAAAACATCAGAATTTTGGGTCCATGGCCAGGAAACTCCCCAGACCTTAATCCCACTGAGAACTTGTGGTCAATCCTGGACAAACAAAAACCCAGAAATTCTTACAAACTACAAGCATTGATTATGCAAGAATGGGCAGCCATCAGTCAGGATGCGGCCCAGAACTCAATTGACAGAATGCCAGGGCGAATTGCAGAGGTCTTGACAAAGAAGCGTCAAGACTGCAAATACAGACTTTTTGCATAAACTTTATATCATTGTCAATAAAAGCCTTAGACGCTTGCTTGTAATTATACTTTAGTATGCCATACAGTAGTAGCATCTGACAAAACAATTCAAAAACCCTGAAGCATCAGAGGGGCTTTGTGAAAATGAATATTCATGTCATTTTCAAAACTTTTGACCATGGCTTATACCTTAAACCAAAATGTAGTCCTTGCAATTACTTTCATAATTACATAGTTTCTCCAACTTTGGGCACAAGGAAGGATTCCAATCCGTCGTAGGGCACATACACCATGGGGCAAATTGGAAATGCCATCTAGCCTAATCTGCATGTCTAGGGACTGTGAGAGGAAACCAGAGGAAAACCATAAAGCACGGGCAGAACATGCAAATTCCATGAATCAAACCTTGGACCCTGGAGGTGCAAGGCCACAGTGCTAACCACACATGAGGAATCATTCTCCACGATTCCTTAAACACACCTACTGTAGAAATCATGATACACAAATAAAATCGGATTTACATATCATAAATACAGATTTATCTTATTTTACTATCATACACACACACACACACACTTTTTTACATCTCCTGTCTATTATTATAGTATTGCATATCATATACCCTTTCTGTGTAGAAATGATCTTCTGGAACTGAGGTTGGTGTCATTGTATTTAGATGTATTTGTTCATTCCTTCCCAGAAACAGCTTACAGAAATGTTCTCACCCTACTGACGCCTCTGAACCTTTACAATGTAACAGCACCAGAGTCTAATCCCACTGCTGTTTCTGTTTTCATAAAGAAGCTTTTGTCCGGAGTTTAACGTCTGCAACCGTGATAAAGTAATCTATGTTACTCTTGTCTTTGTAGAGGTGGTAATACAAATGGAGAGCATTTGGCTTTATGACAAGAAATCGTGCAATGACTTTAAACGGGTATACAGACATTTGAATCATTTAATGCTGCTCACCGTTTCACATTCAGGGTTCTTGCAGCCTGGGTCAATCACATGCTTCCCTCTCTCTCTTTCTCTCTCTCTCTCTCTCTCTCTCTCTCTCTCTCTCTCTTTCTCACTTACACATACACATCAGTCTCAGCATGCTGTTTGACTGGAAAAATCTCACATGACTTTCCATGCGCTTAACACAGGGGTTATATTAACACAGCAAACACTAAATATTATCAGTATTATTGGATTTCTTCTTTCTCATGTGAAGGAATTTGAGGCTTTTCTACCCAGCAGGTCCGTTTACACGAAAATACTGCACGGAGCACCAAATCCCTAAATTTCTGGTTATACAGTCAAATATAAACATATCATTATAAATTATTCATGTACATGAAAAAAATAATTGTCGCTACTATACGTTTAACAACCTTTAAACAACTCAACCCTGATTGGTCAGAAGGGGATGATTCATTTGACCAATCTGGAAGGAAAAAAATTAGAGGAAATGAGATTGCTGCTGAGTTTGTTATATAAACAACCAATTTTAAAATATTATAGGCACTTTGAAGCTAAAAAACATTGGTTCCTATATCTTGAATTTAATCTTCATCATTTAATTAGATTTAATGTGAAGAAATGGTGGCGACATGGTAGGGTAATGGTTAGCATTGTCGCCTTGCAGCTCCAGTGTCTGGGTTCGATCCCTGCCTTGGGTTTGTGTGCATGGACGTTGCATGTTCTCTATGTGCTTGGTAGGTTTTCTCCCACAGTCCAAAGACTTGCAGATTAGGCTAACTGGCATTCCCAAATTGCCTATAGTGTGAATCAGAGTGTGTGTGTGTGTGTGTGTGTGTGTGTGTGTATGCCCTACAATAGATTGGCACCCCATCCAGGGTATACCCTGCCTTCTGGGATAGGCTCCAGGACCCCTGCGACCCTGTAACAGGATAAGCAGTATAGATAATGAGTGAGTGAGATGAAGAAATGGGAAAGGGGGGGCTCAAGAGTTTTTCACAATACCTTAAACCCATTATTATACTTATATAAAAATAAAAATAAAAAAAAAATGGATGGAGATTCTGTCAATATGTACACTTTAGAGCAGTGGCTAGCACTCCTGGTCCTGGAGGACTGCCTGTCCTGCATATTCTAGCATTTTCCCTGCTCACTGACTTCATTTTGGAATTAGCTGATTAGTTCAAATCAGTTTTGCTAGGAGCTGAGAAAACACTAAAATATACAAAAACTCCTAAAATATTTTTTCCTAATCTCTCCATCTGTAGTATGGTCACATTACATGTTATCCACGTATAAAAATAAATAAATAAAACATCGTCTATAATAAGCAAGTTTTAAGTAAAGTTTCGCGGAGCTCATTAGTGCTGCTTCTACAAAGGAATGTAGAAAATCAATACCTATGATAACAAGCTGAAAACATACATTCTGCCGTAATTAATAAGCATATGTAGAAGCAACCTGAGTAGACTGCTATTTTCATTCTCACCCTCACATCTGTTAAAGTTAAAGAGGAATTTTACAGTCCTTGAGGGTGATTGATGCTAAATGTTCCTTGTGACTTCATGAACACATGATTATAGAGAAATGTACTGATGTAGTGTACACTTATTTAAAATACCATTTCAAAGTCTTTTACTTTAGCAAGGTTGCATTCTTCTGAAGGTCACAGCCTTTAGGGGTTTAGCATGTTTGTGTGAGACATGTGTGTGCTTGCTAATGTGTGTCGCTGAGCTAACTCTAAATGCTCTCCAGTAATGGAAACTGAACTACTTAGCATCACACTTCGTGCCTCCTCCGGATCTGAGCGAACCTCCACGAGTCACTTTTGAATAAGTGCTGAATTTCCACAGGTGTCATGTTTCAGTCCAGCTAACCAACTTTGCTCTGATCAGCTGAGGGATAGGCTCAGCTAGCAACATCCTCTGCATGGCTGACACATGCTTTAGATAGCACTCTTCACTGTGCAGCTAAATTTATGTTTAACAGGTTAGGTAAGATGGAAGACTTGCCTCTCAAGCAGCAATTCATCTGGTTGTCACTTTAGCTTCGTTTTTATAGTTTTGAGTAACAAATTGTGACTAATAAGAAATGCCTGTTACTATCTTTTAGAAACCCAGCAGTGATTTAATTTAAATTAACCAATTTAAACCATGTAATTTTTACCTAGCTAGAAGTAACTTGGGCAATTAAGAAGGCTACTTAGCATTAAGTGTGCATATAAAATAGTATACAAAATGTAATCAAATCTTTTTCAATTTTATAGTTATAGTTTTTTTTATCTTATTAAATTAGCAAGTTATGATGTTATATATTTTTTAAGAGAAGCACAATTTTTCCCACAACATTTTGTCTCAAATAGCATCAGCTAGCAAGCTAATATGCCAATATCAGGATAATGCAAATAATGAAAAGTTAATAAAGTTTTTTTGCACTTAATTCACACTTTTTGGTTGTCCCTTAATCTCCAAAATATATATTTTTTAATTATGTACACGTTGTCTTTCAGACTTTGAGCCCTAATAATTAGCAGCAAGCTAAACCCACTGACTGACCTGTAAAAATAGCACAGCATTTTCTTTTTCTTTTTTTTAAGTACTAGCTAGCCTGAAGCACGCAGATCATCTTTTCTGTTAGCACACACTGGATAAGTGTGAGTATGACCTTAAAAGCAGTTTTGAAAACTTTAGCAGAATAATAAACAATGTTTTTAAGGTTTAGCTAGGAACAAAATGTAAAAGGTCTGTTTTTCCCCCCAACTGCAATTTAGATATTTACATTTCAACTGATACCTTTGAACTTAAACTGAACTTTGGGGCTATGATACAGTACAGCACATTTGTGCCCCAACGTTAATCATTTCATTGTCATTAAATATTTGCATGTAGCAACTAGCAATACATGCTAGCAAATTACAAGTAAATAGACAAAGCATTACTGACTAGCATATAAGTGAACTTCAATTTCCATTAATTACGCATATGGCCAGTTCTTAAGCTTCAAAACAAGAAGTTATCTACTGGTCATAACCCCATTCTAATCTAACACTCCCTCACTGCTTCTATTTCTTCTTTTTTTTTTCCATTGTCTGTCATGTGAGGGGTGTGCAGCTGTGCCTATGCTTGACTTGGCTCGGCTAAGAACGGATTAACTTTCTGCAGCTTTAAGGAGGGTTTAACTCTCTACAAATTAAAAGTGCTGTCGATTCAGAACTAATCTGGCCATTAATGCATTTTAAACACAATCCAGTAGTCTACAATATTGTGTGAAAATTATACAGGCCCTGTTGCTAGGAGGTGTTCATACTCCAAGAAGACAAGAAGACTCCATGAAGATTCCTGTTTAGCTGATTCCATGGTTAGGGTGTAATTTGTGTTCCACTGATTTATAAAGCAGATTTGTAGGTAAAGGCAAAAGAATTTTTAAACACAGTAAAGTGTCCCTGAAAACAAGCTATGTGTAAAATATTGTTTGCAAAATAGAAATGTTTGTCATGAAGTGTTAAGACAGATGCAAGTGCAAAGTCTTTTTTTTTTTTTTTTTTAAAGAAAGCATTTTGCTATGCAAACACAATTAATTAAAACAAAATTAACCGGACAACAAAAATCATAAAACATAACAATAAGTGCTTTCAAGGAGCTACCCTGACAATGTGTGACTCCTAACTTGCTAAACAGAGTTGTTTACATCCCGTGTAGCCTCAAGGGAGGGAATATCTCTCACGCTGCAAGCAGAGGTGAGTGACGTCCTTACCCATGCATGGAGACAGAGCAAGATTTTGCATTGCGTAAGGAGATGCAGCAACGTCAGAGGTGGGGCAGGAAGGAGAGTTGATGCCCTCAGTTGAAAAGGGAGGTGGAATAACATTCTTACCCGGGCATAGTGTTAGAGCAACCTGAATAGTTGTGTGGGGAGATAAAGCAAAGTCAGAAGGGCGGCAGGTGGAAAGACATCCTCAGCGGTGCCTGGGGACACCACAATGACAGGGGTTGGGCAGAAAGATGGAGTGACGTCCTCAGCAGCACTACATATATACTGTAACTATTTATAGTTATATATAGGCAGTGGTGCATGACTTTCACTTACTTTAAAGAAATTGAACATTATTTTTCACAGTTTGGACATTTTGTTAAAAGACTCATACCCCAATTTTTGTCAAACATCATACCACTTGTTTGTCAAAACTGTGAACCATGAAGTGTTAAGTCAGCACTGGAACTAATTTTAACCACTGATGACTGACTTCAGAATAACTTCGCAACATGTTAGGCTAGACGGAATGTTAGTAGTGAAAATAAACTGCTATTTTAAAGTATCTCCCTATGTGAGTGTAAAAATAACCCAGTATGACGCATGAAACCATTCACTCATTATGTTTAAAATGACAAGTATGCTCAGGTGTATAG